>OX103973.1:29936864-29971415 GCA_944470395.2 Schistosoma turkestanicum
GTCTAAGTAATTTTATTTATGAAATAATACAAGTAGCTGGTTATGTTTAATATATCTGAGTTGAAAGATTTACTTAAAATGGTTCAAAAGACTTAATATAAAACACAAAAAGGAAGAATGATTAGTTAATTTTATCCTTAATTAATATGTTTTATTTAGCTCACTAGTTATTTTGTATTCTGATACTGAATTCGTCATTTTCGATTTGGAGCTCAGTCATGAGAACAAATTATGAAATGATACACTTATCAATATTTTGTTAACATAACTAGATGTTTTTTTTATATACAGAGGATAAAGTGCTAAGGATAAGTCAATAAGGAGTGATTTAGTTAGAGATAAAAATAGTTTGTGACAAAAAAATTTAGTCATACATATATATATATAACTACATGAGAGAACAAACAAAATATCACCTACTTTAGGCGAAGATGATGATGCAGTACCCAAACCACTATCCTCTGAATCACGATGTATTCGATAATGAGGACATTTGGGATGATGCCAGAAATGATGATGATGTGAACGAGACAGAGGATTTGGAAGTGATTGTGCACGAATTGTGGAAAAGTTAGGAAATTTATCACTAACCATAATATTTTCATTAAGATCTTCACTTAAAGTGGTTGAAGCTGGAGATATAAACGATGTGTTACAGTTTGTCAATGTTTCAAAAACTGCATCTGTACTGTGTATACGAGTTTTCAATGGTGAAGTATTAGAAGAAAAGTTTAAGTGTAATCCATGACGAGATCCATTCGGGTGACTAGATCTAACAGAACGAAAATGAATTTGATTTCCAGAGGAGAAAGGTTGAAAAATATTTCTTGAAAAATTGATATTGGATGAAGAACCGACGGAAGAACCACCAATATATTGTGCTTCATCATCATTATGATTATTATTATTATTATTATTAGATAAAGAACTGCCTTCAGGTGTACTAAACGAACGATAACGTTCACGTCGGCAACCTATATCATTTTCTGTCCAACTATTTGATACATTTGAAGATGTAACAACACTAGTTGAATGAACTAATAGAAAATAACAACAATGATAAAATTTTTACAATCTATTCATTCTGGTAATATATTAAAATGCGAAAAATATATTGTTTTCATAAAGGTTTTAATAAAATGCAAAAACCATCAAGATGTCTCTTTAACTAGAAATAGAACAACTAAACCAATGACAACATATAGAAATGAACTATTATTCTAAATGCATACACTTCTTTTCACCTAGAAGCTAAGAAGAAGTGGCAAGTGGCAAACAATTGTCTACAATGCTAATGTAAATCCATGAAGTCATTGACTAGTGGACTGAGCCATGTCGGTAATTGTCGACTACCTGGTTGGGGTCCGCGAGATGATAATAATCGATGGTTAGAGACCTTGAATGACATGGCTCAAAATCGTTCGCAATGGCGCCGGTGCATTTATTCTTTGTGTTCTCTCAAACCCTAATCTTCTGGATTCTTCAACACCTCTAGTTTTGACTTGCCAAACTTTTCTCACTGAATCATACTTCTTCAATAGTATCTTCTAACCCTAACCTCTCCGATTACTTCTAATTCCCTTAATACCTCTACTACTATTGGATTTGAATTGACAATTATATCTCTGTGCCGATGTGGTATGGCAACATGAACTGATGTACTTACGTACCAAGTTCTACGTTGCATCTTACTTACTTACTTACAATGCTAATGTGTTAGGTTTAAAATAAAGATGTGATTGTCTATCAAAAATTATACTGATTATCTATTTGTACAACATAATACTGAGACATTCAGTCCAAATGTTACTGAAATGAATAAATTATTCTATCAGTTTACGTGGTATGGCAACCTGAACTGATGTACTTATGTACGAAGTTCTGTGTTGTATCTGTCTGTCTGTCTCTATCAGTTTGATTTTCCTCTAGTTAAGTAGCTGATTTAGAGTGGTAAGTTACCAAGTAGTTGACTGTTACCATACGTGTACTGACATTTTAAAAATATATTTATTAGCTATGCATCCTCAGGAAGTATTTGCAAAAACATGTTTTACACCAACGTATTTATGGAATCTACAGTATGGTTTGTTTGCTGCCATTTGCCCGCCCTATGGTTTTGATGCATAATAAGAAAATATTTCAAAAGAATTTAATTATTAGCAGCAATGTCAAAAAATCACAATCACAAACAATCACAGAACTTGTAGAATAAACAGTGGACTTAATGAAGTGATATCCACTTCATGGGACAACTTATAGACTAAATGGTTTACTGAATAAGCCATCTAAGTTTTTTTTTATCCACTTGAATTTAGGCGTTCGTATATCACAGATATTACATGCACACAAAAAATACAATTGGGTGGCTCAGTGCCAACTAAACAAACATGAATTCGATTACAAAGTTGAATTAATCGATAAATAATGCATAGAAATTGATTTATCTAGAAATGCAAGTCGGACAATAGATAGAGTTGGTTACATCTTTAGAAAGCCTTAACATCGATGTCTTCTGTTTATCCAAGACCCATATTCAAAACTCGAGTGACGTACTAAACATTCGCTATCCATATGCAACTTCGAAAAGCATATTTCACGTGCGTTTAACCGGAGACACTGTGGCATTTTTGTCTAGTTTTGCTGGCGTTTGTGTCGTCTAAACTTAAGGGCCGAGGCTAAGCTAAACGACTGGATACCCACTAAAAGTTAATTGAGCTGTTACATTAGTAAACTCCATAAAAGTGAGAAATCGGTGTGAGAAACGAGGCCTTTTTATTATTTCCGCCTGCGCCCCAACAGATTGTAGGTCGGATGCAATCAAGGATGAGTTTACCACCAGAATGTTCTCAACAGATATTTTAGTAGGAGCCGGAGACTTCAATCGCAGGTCGAGGCACAAAAGAAAGCCATCTGGGTAGCCGATGGGGGTCTTCCGGTCGCAGTTCATAAAACGACGATCGTCTACTGCAACTTCACAGAGACTACAGTCTGTTTCCAGCTATCACCAACTATCGGTACAGTCACTCCCGATGTGCTACCTAGCGTCCTCACACTGCATTCCAAGCCTGGACCCAGATTGATCACATCGTGATAAGCTACGATGGCATGGTTGTGTACAAGACTGTCGCTCCTTCTAAAGTACTTGTCTGGTCTTTGACCATGCCCTTATTTGTGATAGTTCTTGCTTACTTTTCATCGGCACACAAATTTATCATCCTAAACAGGACGATGTAACCAAACTAACTACAGTTTCCGTTGCAACTAAATGTCCATTGATGAGCACTGACCACATTTGTATAACATGCAAATAGCGAGTGAAGTTGTGCGTCGTTTCGTGAAACACTGAGTTTCTAAAAGTTTCTTACAAATCGTCGAGGTACGCCGACCTATTTCCATGTAACCGAGAGTTTGACAATAAAAGAGGACTGATGTCCGGTAAGACAAATATCCACCAATCAACCACAAGCAAAGTGTACAAGTTGAAACTAATGTATGTCAATCTACATTTCATAAAAACCAATAATCACCTTACAAAAGCATATAAAGCTAATGAGTAGGAGAGGAAAAATAATGACAATATCAACTACGGTGGAAAGTTAAACATTAGAAATCTAGTTTAAAATGAACCAATCAAATCATCGAATAGAAATCATTGAATAATACTGTGTTTAAGATGTACAGGTTAACAAATAAATGTACCACTGTCAAAAATTTTGGGTAGGATCGATCAACATTTCTAAACAAAGATTTTGACTATCGCATGTATACGGAACTAACCAAAATATCGGGATGCTAAACACATTTAGCTAATAAGTCAAAAACTATATGAAGTACTGTATTCATGATTAAAAGTAAACTGATTGAAAAATCTATTACATACTTGTTGATGTTGAACCATTAAATTCTTGTTGATTTGTTACAACAACTGATAAATTACTTAAATTAGTGCAGACATCTGTATGCTTTTGTGGAAAATTATGATATCGTTCTAAACATCCATATGTCAAACAATCAACAGGTTCCATATAAATAGGTTCATCAATATTCGATGCATTGATAAAAGTTGTTAATGATGATGGTGATACAGTATCATTTGAATGATGCACAATACTACTATTATTATTATCAATAGTAGTAGTTGTAGTAGTGGTATCAATACCAGAGAATGGTGATGATAATTCTTGTGATAATTCATCAGTTAGAATGAATTCTTCATATATTGATTCTATATCGTCTTGTTTTTCCTCTTCACTCTGTGTCATACAAAACATATCAGTACTATGATTATGTAATGAGGTATTATTGATTAAGCAATGATTAGCATCCAATGATTTCGATGTAATCAAGTGGTGGTTATTATTATTATTGAATGCTGTTGTTGAAACGAATGGATTTTCAAGTTCATCGAGCGGTTTAAATAATTCCTTTGTTGTTTCATTACAATTTGGTGAATGAGGCCTACAAACATCTGTTGGCTAAAAGACGATTTAATGCAAGAATGAATATTATCAAAGCAGTAACTCCAGTTACATCATTCATACACATATACATAAACAGAAATAACAATATAAAACCTCAGCATAATCATATAACAATACAAATTCTCACATACTGAATCGACACATACACAGAAAATCAATGACCAAAAATGAAGACGTTTAAAATGAATACAATTTGTGTAATGTATGAATAAATATAGGGCAAAGAGGTATCCATTGATTGGAATTTTGAAATGTTAGTAGTTAAAGCAGTTAACTTTCAGCCGACACGATTTATACTTGAATTCCACTCTACTTATTTCGATGTGGTCAGCTGAGTAGTATCAATAATGTCAAAGGTATCAGTTGTAATGAGAATGGGAGACATTTTACCAATAACAGACTAGTTGATCATCGCAATGTAATTGCAAATTAACTGAAGTTGAGAATGTGAACTTTTAAATTCGGACTGACCAGTTTAGATATATCATGTTCACAGAACTGTAAAACGTAAAGATCCTGAGTTCGAATTCATGTGAGGTTGACTGTGAACCGTTAAGATGCCGAGAGTAAAACGATATCTATGTTTAGAACTTGAAATTTTCAGTTGTTCTACAACTGACATCGATCCATAAAGAAGATTATCTCCGAAATAAAAGTTATGATATTATTAAACACAAACAATTATTAGAAAAGTAAATAATCAATGTATTTATAATTTAATTGAAATTTACAGCCAATAAAGAACCAACCAAAAATGTCTGTGCATCATTCCACATATATCAATAATAGTCAATCAACCTAACTGACTAATTTCATATCTTAGACTCATCACTTGTTTTTACATCAACAAGCTATGATCAAGTCTAGAAGTGCTGACAAAATATACGTAAGAATTATCACAATAGTCAATGAAAGTTCCCTGATGCAAATGATCAGTCCCGTAAAGTGTTTGTTAATAAAATAAATAAGTGAATTTAAATTATGGGAAGGAAATTGTGAACTTACAGTTACAGAAGTATTTGAAGGTGAAACTCTAAGAATTGGTTGAGTATCTTGTTTATTTACTCCTAAAAGATGAAGAAAAAAAATTAAAGGGGGTAAAAAGACAACAATATCAAATTTATCAATTCAAATTTTTTATCAAATATACAATCATGCTCATGAACTTTGCGTAAGTATTGATCGGTTATGATGTTTAACAACTCGCCATGTTTCCATAATGTAATTGACAAACAGACAGACAAATAGATGGACGTATTAATGAACAACCTTACAATGGTTCACAAAACAAGAAAGAAACAGAACTATAACAATAGCAGAATAATAAAAATGAACAAGGATATGAGTCATAATGATGATTGTTCTTATTGAAGTTCGATGAATAATTTCGGTAACGAACCGATGGAAAAAGGGAATAATAACAAAGACGTTTTGATTCCTGAAAAAAAAACATCACGCTTCCGAATGCAAAACAAAAGTCTGTTGACGTTGTTGAATTCAGAGATACAATAAAAGTGCCATACAAATATCCCTAATTTTACTTATAGAAACTGGATTAAATCTTCTTAAGTCTACTGATTACTTCTATTAGTAAACTCTATCTTGAAAATTAATAATTGTAAATCTCAAGCATATTCTTGTAATAATATTCTATCCTAGATCCAAAAGAATGCTATAATGAGACGACCATTAACTATTTGACCATAATGCCCAAAGAGATTGGTTATTACTAATGCTAAATGCAATGGTTATTACATATCTTAGAAGACACAAATAAATGATTCAAAAAACTTATTCAATGAAAGTTTGGTGTAACAAATTTTCTGAGTATAGGAATAGTATTCAAGATGGTTTTTTGTAGAATTGCCAATTGATTAGCGCACTTTAGTATATAATTCAACTAATATTTTCAAATAATAATGCAAACGTAATAGAAATAAATTCAGCTTATCCAAGTTGTTGACTTATAACAACGTTGATTTGAATTTAGCGCAAACTTCACATATTCTGTTTACAACAAGTTGACTATTTTCAATACGATGTGATATGCATTACCAAGTTGCTACTTAACATTGGTTAATAGTATATCCAAGATAAGTGAAATGTTAAAGTGTCTTCATTGTTTATGATATATTTATTAGAAAGTAGATTTGTTTTGTTAATCACTAAATGATAGAACGACGTGTAATGACATGAATGAAAATCGATCGGGTTTGTTAACACCTCTAAACCACATACTTATCCAGTATTTCGAATGAATAAAACTAAAATTATAACATTTACACTGTTGGATAGAGTTTTCAATAAGTCTGGTGTCCTCAGTCTCACTAACGAATTGATGTATTACACTTAAAATGAAGTAGGTCGAAGGAAATTCAAACAAGTGGTATATAATAGCTGAAAGCTGAACAGTTAAAAACAAACCCGACCAATCTACAATCGAAACAATTCAACAACACTAGGGTACCACCACCATACATTCAAAGAATTTTAAAATTATGAAACGTACCATTGTTTAAGTTGTCTTCTGGTGCATCACTTATGCAATAACAACATTTATCAAATAATCCAGTATAGGAATTTCCATTGTTCTGTAGAATATTTTCTTGGTTTTCACAACTTGTTAGTTGATTAGGACTTTGAGCCGGTGAAAGTTTTGATATTAACATATCAGGCTGTAAATATTTATTTCCTTTTAGGGTTGAAGAAATTTTCTCACTATCTTGAACATTGATTGAAGTTAAGCAGTGGGTTGAATCGGTATCAAAATTTGTAAATTTAATTGGTGAAACTGCTTTATCATTTGTCAATTTTGAATTGATTTTTTTCAAATGAAAAGCTTTACTTTGTAATTTTTCTGTTGCTTTTCGAATAGATGATTCTTTACGATAACTATAGTTTAAAGTTACAACAAAAAAAAAATCAAAAATCAATGTAACATTTTAGATTACATCAATTTGAAAATGTTTCAATAAATGTAAAATAGATCCAGTGAAATAAATAAATTTGTCGATAACATCTCACTAAATGCTACACGTCCCACAGTACGTTGTTGAATGTAAAGTCAAGAATGAATATTTGAACATGTTATAAAGGCTTCGCTTGTATGGCGAATACACACATTTTGGTTGTGATATCGATGATTGAAAAGGACCTATTGGCAATATGATGCTCATTTACACAATGTTATTGACTGATATCTTCATCGTACGAGATTGAACATCCTGAATCAAGTTTTTGAATGAATTTACGTTTAAAAAAAATAACACAACCAGACAATAAACAAACTTCGCTGCATACACCTTGCAGACTAATCTTGATTTCGTTAGTAGCATACAAAACACTATGTAAAGTGTAAAATATGTAATTATCTTTCGTGATTCACAATTTATGTTTTTGGAAAATACTCTTAATATTAAAATAATGTTAGGAGAAATTTGCTTAACAAGAAATTAGAGATGTTATGTTACTGTAGACAACTTGTACAGCTGTACAGCATGATTAAAATAGGAAATGCTGACAAACAGGTGTACTTATCGAGAGTCCAATTAGGCTCAATACATGCTGATATTCATCTAGTACAACTAGAAAATACAAAAACTCAAAGAAACACGATTTAAAAAAAAAAGACAATGTATGTGTAACATGTTGATGACACTTTCAGAGATCTAACCGATCAACGTCTTCGATGTCTCAATATACACAATTCAATCTAAATTCACATGGAAATATGAAGTACAATATAGAATAAATTTTGATAGTTAATAACATACACGATAAATGAGAATGAATAGAGCTTCAAAATTCCATCTACTATAAAAATTTCTTTCACAGAACGATTTCTACATTTTAACAACCTTTATTTAGCATAGTTTCTGATGAGGACAACAAAACTATGTTTTGATGATTGATTAAATTATAAAAAGAAAAATATTCACAGAAATTTAATGAACGGTCATTCGAGAAAGTTTATCAATGACAATGTTAGGTCTAGTGATAACCGATCGCTTAAAGAAATATGAATGACAAACTTCACTTTTGAGGAAATGAACTAAGGTATCAGAATAGTTTTACACTAAGAGTCATGATTTATGCCAAAATGTTCGGATGCGTATTTAGTAAAAAATTGTATTTTGAGTTACTTCATGACTATTGTTTGCAGTCAATAAATCCAGACATTGGTTCTTTGTTGTTGATACTCATTAAAATATGCATTATTAATTTTAAGGAAGATATCTAGAATATTGATGTGTTTCGCTTTCCTTAGACACAAAATGTTATTTCAAGAATGTTCTGCATCAACACCAGAACTAGCGCCATGGATGGAATTTGAATGCATTAACTAAGTCACCTAACTTGTCACATGACGTAGGTGAAACGTGATCTGCCAATCAAACGGCATGTGTACGGTAAAACAGTCCGCTTCGTTCTACATTATGGTCGCGAAATCTTATATACAGAAGTGGAAGAATTCAGTGGGCTGAGGGTTTAAGATTATAAGCCCCGTGAAGAATTGATCATGATTCGTGATACGATGAAGTGAACAATATAAGGTTAAACATGACCAAAGGTAGGAAGTCGGTTGATGACGTAAATCTTTATCGATTGAGGTAGTTGACAAGTATGTTAAGTGTCCCTAACTCCTACCAAATACCTAGAGAAGTGATGTTTGTTGGTGTAGAAGTAGATCGGAAGATAATTAGGTTGACCACACCAGGACACAATAACAGTCCATGAAGTTATTGACTGATAGGTCTGGCGATGTTGGTAGGTTCAAATCATTTAGTTGGCATTCTCAATAGTATCGGAGTCATCCGTTAGAGATCTTGGATGATATGGTTGCTAGTCGGTCGCAATGATGTGGATGCATCCAATCTTTGTATTACTCCAGATCTTGAGTTTTAAGATGGTCCTATACATTTTATTCACTGATCGGGTTTTTCCTTCTCGAATCACACTCCTTACAACTAATTTTCTCTACAACTCACGATACCATGGTTACTCCTTCTACTCTGTCATTTGTTTCGGTAATTTAATCTCGCTACGTAGATATGGTATTGCGACTTGAACCGATATGTGTATGTTCCGTATCATTACCAACGGAGAACAACTAGTACAGGTGTGGTGAAATGCAATAGCTTTGCAACTAATTAGGAGTCTCAGGTTGATTCGTCTGTTGAAACAAACTATTGACTACAAATGCTAGATAATTTGATCTCCCGAGTTATGTATGTATGACCTGACCGTAGCTGCTACCTTGACGTGGTGGTCGGTCTTGCCTACCGTTATGACCCAACCGAGCTATATTGGCTGGAACATATATTGCTTTAGGTCCTGCCATGCCAGGCAGGTCGAATGGAGAACGGTAAGACTAAAAACAGCAACTTAAGCTCTGAGGTCGAAGTCGTACTGCTCACTTTACAAACTTCGAATAAAAATGCCGTGCGCAAACAGCCTGTAGCAGTTGTCCGTTGGGCTCTGTGATAACTCTCCCAGGTCGCCCAGACCAACACCAAGACGATTTCCTTTTCAGGTTCCTCAAGAAGTACCCTTCCACGGTATGGGGCAGCCATGATGTGCATCTGTCTTTATACCCGTAAAAGCACACAAGACTAAATTGGTCACGATCAGATCCTTACTGACTGGACCCATCAATGTTTATGGGAAACTATTGCCTCAGTAACTCAGTAACGAAAATAGGTTTGTATACTCGACTTTGAATCATAGTGTTTGTATATGATATTACTTGAATGTCCAAGAGGAAGTAGGTGGAGTGGATTTCAAATTTTTAATTAAGTCGTTGGAATGTTTCAAATGTTAGACAACAAGCTAGCAGAATTGTAGGTACATTTAGATTTGTTTTCAGATTATTTTATGTTCAAAAAGAATTAAATAGAAGTTTGATGCACAATTTCCTTCATCCAACTATTATTTCTACTTATAAAAGAAATAATTTAATCTAAAAGAAACATCAACTTACAGATGAAGTGGTGAAGAACCAACTGTCCATCGAACAGGATGTTCGCTATTATTTGATTTTTTAGGTGTACGATCACGTTCACAAGAAGATTTGTTTGTTTGTGTAGTTGATAGAGTGTTAGTTGATGGATTTTTATTAGAAGTAATAAGAGTACCAGGTGAGTGAATTGATTCTGAAGTTTTTGATTTTGAAATGAAGGAAACTTGTTCACGAATTGTTTCTGTTTTTTCATCAGAGTTCATCTTACCATGAACGTCAATAAAGCTGGAGAGAAACCCTTTAGAATTATTTGCTAGGGATGATTTACAATTATGATGACATTTTGTACTATTAGAAAGTTTTCTTAAAGCCTGATTAGCTGAATGCATAGCTTTTCGCCCAGTAGCTGAAGCAACTGATAAGGTATTTAAGAGTCCTCCACTGAAAGATTTATCTGATGACATGTCTGCAGAAGACTGATTTACACAGTTCCCTGTTGTCACTATATGTGGTGAACTAAAACTATTCGAAATTTCAGAGTTCTTAGAAGCAGTGAAACGATTGGTGTTTTTTGGCTTGCTCACATGTTTGGAAGACATATTTTGATTCATTTTGTTCCAACAATGACTGAGGAAGTTTATAACATGATCTAGTAGTTTATGAGAAAGCATTAAATGATAATGAGAGACAAAAATTAAGGATAGGAAAATCAAAAAAGATAAATTTACTCTTATTATTCAGTAAATTATCAAAGAATAAATGAATATCAAAACACAACAAAACGATATCGCTGCAGTTGTCCGCTGGTTTTTGAGACAGAATGAGTTATATATACGGAATTTAACCAATCAATAACAATTCGAACCCAAGAATAACCATTTCTCTCTCCTGAAACTACATGATCAATCTCATATTTTTAAGTTTCAATGTTATAAACAACCGAACTATAAACCAATCTAACCAAAACTACGGCATCATGAGCAACGGATGTATCTTGAGATTCTGAAACATGGATAAAGAAACTAAGTATAGTTATCCACTTCACTCCCATTAAATAAAGCGATAAATCAGTAGAACTGACTAAATGATTGCCCATAGGTCTATTGAATTACTTTCATACTTGCGTCTATAGGAACAGTATATAGCTCGAGGGTATAAAACCAGTCGGTCATAAATAAGTTAAGACCTGACCGAAGATAATGGGTGAGATCGCGCAATATCGTGGATTGACTGGCATTAGACACTAACACCGTTCGATGCCCACTCAGTGATTTAGAGATTAAGTGTTCGCACACGAGATCGAGGGTCACGGGTTCAACTCCAGTGTGTGGATGTGCACTGTTGTTGAGTCTCATACTGAGACGAAACGGTTGTACGTTGCCTCTAGGTTTTTAATGGTGGTCTAGCATTGGTCGATTCGTGACTTCAATGAACAAGGTAATTTAATAGAATAATTTGACTAGTTTGTCATCATCCCATAAGTGGTTATAAGTAATCCCAGATGGTGAAATAACCTCATCAGTTAAGCTTGTGCACATTATGTTTTCGAGAATCCTCAAATAAACTATTATGCTTCATTTATATTCTATTCTGGCTGTTTTTAATTACACTGAACCAAGTTGAAGTATACTGACAGGGAAGTTACAGCTCGAAATAATACTTAGTAGAGTAGACTAAACGGTATCAGATTGAAAATCAATGTATTTGATCCTGCTAATAATCCATATTGTCTCCTAAAAATGAAACAACTTTATTTCGAAGTTTGCAGTGGATTCAATCAGAAACAATGACATAGAGAAGTAAGTTGTCTGAAGTATCAAAAAGGCATGTTATAAACCAAACACAGATATCTAACTTATAGTCTGAAGTTAAAACATACAAGAAAAGAAATTTTCAAATTACCTAAAATATTTGTTCCCACAGGCATCCAATCAGATGAATAGGGTTCATGGTTTAATGAACTAGATGAATTTGCACTTTGATCACATGACATATTAAGATACGATTGATTGGAAAATGGAGTCAATCTTATTGATTCGGCGGCAGGATAAATAGATGGCGGTAAATCAAGAGTTGATCTGTTTTCTGATTTACCACTATAATCAGATGATTCAGCTAGCAAAACTAAATGAGGTATACATTTTGGTACTTGATCAACGATAGAATTGATAGCTGCAACTCTTGCTTCCCAAGAACGCCTTCGGTGTGGACACATTAAACTGGAATATAACCTTTTGTCTTTCCAAGCATCAGATTTAACATGCAATAAAGAACTATTGTTTGAATTTTTTAATGAATGCACACAATTACAACATTGACCACAAACGCAACCTAAAGAATTGGTTTCTTTTTTATTGTAAAATAGTTTACAACACATGCATGATAATTGACGGAAGGAACAAGGAAATTCAGAAGAGTGATCACATTCTAAATGTGCCTTAAAATCACACTCATTTTCGTAAGGTGAGTGATCATTTAAGAGTAAGTGAGGTGACGAACTAAATTCATTCCCATTTATCCCACACAAATTCGCAGAGATTTTTTCATTATCAACTCCATTATGAATGTCCTCTGATAAATTTGTAGGCGGGAAGAAGTCACCAGTTTCCTGTGGTAATTCATTCCATTGTTCTTTATCAGAAGTAGATGGAGCACTAGTAATAAGAATTAACCCTGAATAGGGTAAGAATTGTGAATCAATAGTAGAAAAGTCCATGTTGTTTCCTTCAAGTAATATGCCATTAGGTTGTTCATATTTACTCGTAATATTCTCTCGATACGACAGGAGTTTATTCAAAAGCTTAAATAGAAAAAACAAATAACTTTATAGTCCTTATACAAAGAGATTTCTAAAGAAAAACATGACCAACATTAGTTAATTCACTAACCACGTTACGATGAGTGTCTTTGAAATCAGTAAGCCATAGTAGTTATTTAACTCACCATCTGATAAGATCTACCAGGTTAAAAATTTTGCGCAATTGAAACTAGCCTAACCTCGTATGGTTGAATGGACTTCTTGAACTTAAAATCTTCACACAAATAAACATACGTGCTTTGTTGACGTTTACAGACATAACACCATTAAGCCATGCAACTTAAACGCACCTCTAACTGACTACTGTAAACAGAATGGTAATAGGTTATTCTCACTAGTGGTTGCAACAACCTTTACTTGTAGTTATATATTCCATCTACTGTAAGTCAACATTCCAATGGGTATTCTCCGAATTATATATCTCCTTAGTAAGCTCACCTGGGTTTTTTTTATTGAATGATTTATAAAGCAATAATCAAATGGAATGAAATTTTTTGATCAGATTACATTTATTCAACTATCAGCACCATTGCCATTATGCCTTGATAATCGTCAAACCAATTCCTTCATATGATATCCTATTTTATTCCAATAAAAGTTGAGCCCAAGTCGACTTTATGTTTGTACAGCTTAGAAATCTATTAAAATGCAGAAATTCAGGTTATTGATATCTCATCGTTTTAAATTTGATGATCAAACGTAAATGGTGCGCGATATTATGTTCAAATTTAAAGACATATATGATATGCGTTTGTGTTCAGTTAAATGAGTCTCTTTAACTCTTTTTATAAACAGCTTGGTTCTGCATGATGAATGAATGAGTTTTACAATAGTCAACCACAGAATTAACAGTGATATCTAATCAAAAAAATGAAATAAGGAATCGACCAAAAGGATTCAAATGCTAAACAGACTTACTGTATGATGTGACATTAAATCAATGTGAACCTGACCATCGTAAACTTTGGGTGACTCTACATCCTTAGATGAATTTGTTGTGAATGTATTAGGTAAATTAACAGGATTAGATATGCTGGAAAAACTAGAGAGAAATAATCTTGCGGTAGGTAAAGGCCATGTAGAAGTTAGAACTAAAGGATCTGATATGCTTTTCTCCTCTGAATCAAACAGAGTTGGAGGCTTCAGACTAGTGTGTTGATGATGATGGTAGTAATCATGATGATGACGAGGATCAGACCAATGATCAACTGAAAGCTCCGAAGTTTTTGAAGTAAAGGAAAGTATACAGAACCCTGCACATGACAGAAGATTAATAATCGCATGAGCAGCCAATGTATCTGTGCATATGCATGCTACAGCGATTGATAAAACTAGCGGTGGATGGTCATGAAGCAATACAGGAAGAGTAGGTGTTTGAGGTAAACTTGATCTAGGAATATCCAAAATATTTCTATCCAAACAAAAGTAATTACTGTTGCTTTCAGAAGAATTAGTGAATTTTTCTTTGGAATTTACAAAATTATCCGAAAGGTATTCATAAGCAAGTTGTTTAAAGAGAACATCCATACACCCGCCACATGAAACAGACAAGCATGGTGAACACAGAGATAATGATTCAAATCGACAATTTTCAGAGCGATAATCTGTTGTTGGATCGATACATAAGGAGCTATCTATTACTGAAAAATCCATTTCGTTCAATGTCATGGAATTTCTGGGATTTTGGGCTGTTTCAAAAAAAAAGTTGAAGAAAATTTTCTTAGTTAACTAACTAGATGAAAAATGTTTAGATTACTGGTTTATGAATTAATCTCATCAATTGGAATAGAGAAGTTGGTAATCTGTCAACATACATCAAGAATAACTGTTCTATAAACATGTTAAATATACAACAAACGCATTCAAAACCTACAAAATTTACATAAATTGTTACTGAAGTCAAATAACTCAGCATGAGTAGACTCTTAATTCATCGAAGAGAAAAGCTTTAATGACTTGTTTTGGTACAAAATACTTGGAAAAAGAATATACACTTCCCTTTAAAATACTTTGAAAAACTGTTAATTCAATAAATTCTCAGTAAGTATATCGTCTATTTTATACACGGAAGCCTGATTCAGATATGAGGACAGAGATTGGCAAAGCTATGCAGCATTTCTGCAACTGAAGAACATCTAGAACCTGAAACAATTTTCGGCCAACACACTAGTTAAAACTCTCAATGCAAACGATTCTTTTATGAAGAGCTGAAACTTGGAGAGCTACCATAATCATCAAAAAAGTACAGATACAGTTGTCTACACAAGATGTTTCAGGTCTATTGGCCAAATAACATTAATAATAACCTACTATGAGAGGGAACAAACCATTTTCTAGCTGCAGAAGAAATCAGGAAAAGATGATGGGGGTGGGTAGGTCATACTTTACAGAATTTATCAAACTGCATTGTGAGGCAAACACTAACTCGGAATCACCAATGAAAAATGAAGGGGGACAGACCAAAGAACATATACCTTTGGAATCGGTAACAGATATCGAAAGAACGAATAGCATTTGGCAACAACTGAACATGAAAGTCTAAGATAAAACTGGCAAGAGATTTGTGGTCGACAGCCTATGCCTCACGAAGAGCAACAGGTGCAAGTAAGTGAATCCACTTTTAGAAACTAATATAGAGAATAGCAAACTTTTCTGTAAGCAGACAAAAAATAAGAATAACGGTCATTCAGACCAAATCCTCTGGATGTTTCAGACAGAAGTCCTAGACTTCCCAAGTCTGTTTCGGACATCTTGAATATGCGGAATAACATCACAAGACTATTCGAGATCAGTACAATCTTAAATTTGAGGTGCGAACGAATGTGTCGACCCCTTCACTAGTGTTAGTAAGACTATTTAACAAAATAAGTAAATTTAGAGCATTAAAAAACTTATTTATAAACATTTCGAAACACAGACCTCTACCAAGAACTGGATAGAAGAAAACTGTGAAGTTAGCTACACCATTACTTTTCAAACATCTAATTGTAATTAAACAACTTACCAAGAACGAATTTATGAAGTGAGTTTTGAGCCACATTGTGCGACGAAGGGCACTACTGAGGCATTAAAACCAAATTAAATGAAGTGGGATTCATTCCCACAGCCAGATGATAGAACGCTGAGAGGAAACACTAAATCATGGATGCTGCTTCCTATGCATCTAAATGCCATGGTACGGTCAAGAATGGAGAGATTTACCGAGTTGAGAGGACGAAAAGCCAGTGTCCGGAGTTTTAGCCGAGTTAGTCAGAGAGTTGAAAAAGCATGGTTTTAAACCAATGGTGCACATGGACTCCAGGGTCCTGAGGGAATAAATGGCATGCGGACCTATTATTGGTCACTGGCTACCATGGAATTATATCTCCTAACAGTGCTCCACTGTCTTGTGAATTAGACCTCCATATCAAAGGCTCGGGAAGTGGTGTCCGGAGAGTATCTCAGCCCACACACAAAGTCACTGATTTATGTGGTGCTTAAATATCTAGGTGCATCTGTGCCAACGACTGTGTTTAAATAATAATAATAATAATAATAATAATAATGACAAACATTAGAAAATCAATTACATATCTACGTATAATACGGTAACCTTATTGGACTACATCACCTGCATTAATATTAATTCAATAATCTTGGTTCTTTTCTGCAAATTAAAAACAATATGCAACCTTGCAAAGTATTTTCGTCCTGAACAATGACAATAATGCACAGTTAATCCTGAACAAGAAAGTGTCATTAAACGCCAAGCTATATCACTAGTAAATATACAGTTTGATGTACGTTCTAAGTCAAAGACATACAATCAATCATTCAGAAATGCATTCCCGCACACCACACAAATACAATAAAAATACAAACAAATCTCAAGGGCTCTAAACAAGCCTTTTTAAGCGGGACAAATATCAAAAAAAGATCAATGGAGAATGAAATCCAGTGGACCAGTTATCAAACGATTCTACGGTAGTCCGAAACTATACAAACTAAACATTCCAATCGTATCCCTTCTTGGAACTATAACATACAACTTATCAAGATAAAATTCAAGAATATTGAAACATTTCGTGGATTCATCCAACTCCGCCTGGAGCCCCTCTGGGGCTACTGCCAGTCCCAAGCCCGGATAAAGGGGGAGGATTGGGCATGAGGTTGACAACCCCATCCCATAAAAAACTAACTCACTAAAAAAATGTTAACCAGAAAAAATAATGCAAACCATTTAAACTCAGCCAAGTGAATTAGCAAGGTCTTCATTTAGAAGAGTTATGACGTCTCATGATGAAAGCCGAGTTCCTACGGAAGTCACCAGGCCGATGTCCCTTCTGACAATCAACGCCATGACGTTTCTTCCCTTATATCAATACATACGGACAACTATTGACATATATTCGATTGGAAGTGTTGAAATATAGGATAGACGGAGTACAAAGAAAACTAGATAATGTGTAGTACCTTGGCACTGAAGTTAATCAGCAATCAACAAACACATCGACATTGACCCAATTTACCAGCCAATCAGAAAAAGGCCAAAGGGGGATATAATGAAAATAAAGATGCAGAAAACGCCAGGTTTGCGGTCAATAACAACCAATCAAGATCGAGGTCAACAGAATAAGCTGCGAGTCATACGTGGAAAAATTCGAATAATTCACTTCTACCTGAAGTTTGTGCTGATGATGTTGTTCAGGAGAACAATGAATGCTTCACAACCAAAACATCTAGCTCAGAGAACGAAACTCCATCATATACATATATGATCATTAACCCAACTTACGAATAAACTAAACGATATATATGGGACTAATTATTGTTATCAGACATTTGGCGAAGCAGATAATAAACAGATTAAACTTATGTGGTTGTTCGCTGAATTTCTGTAGTCTCATAAATAAACAAAACTAACCTCTGAAGTCCGTAGTCAAAATATCGTTCGACAGACTTCGTGGCATAAATTTGTGAGAATCAATGGACGGAATGAGCAAATCAAAATAAGCTGTAATTAAAGTTTGTCGTTCTGATGGTAGATAGGCCATGGCCTGGTAGCGATTGTCTTTGGATAGCTGTTCACTTAACCAGTTTATTTGAGTCTCTTTCACACCTCTAGGGGGAGCATTAAAATACTTGGTTTGATTAAAAGATATATAGGATGGTTGTGCTGTTTGAACACCGTAGTTCTGGTCGAAAGTATGTAATGTTTTGGAAGGCAAAAAGTCGGGATGTATCTTAGAAAACAGTTGATTGTAATGCTCATTCGCTGAATCCAGTGAATGTGTAATATGTGGGTAATTATCACGAAGGTGATCCAAATAGCTCAGCACTGTCTTAACAAAAAGCTCAGTTTGTTCAACCAATAAATCTAAAAAGTCCTCGCGTGCTCGAATATGTAAACCCAGTTGGAACTGTTGATATATCTAAAATGGAAATAATTTAAACTATAAAAGGTCTAAAAAGTCCATTGAGTAACTAATGAAGAATTATCCTACCATAAAGATCAACATTTATGTTTAGGTCAAGAAAAAAACAACCATTTTCAAATAAGCCTAAAAATATATACTACATTCTAGAGCTTCGACTCAGTGATCTAAACACTTATTTACTAACTAATGGCTTGTGGTCTTAAAAATTCATTCACTTCGATGCAATATACATAAGCTACAAATACGAAGACTTCCGCAATTACAGAATTGTTTATATTGCACCACACATAGGTAATAATTGACTAGCAATATGTAGCTCAATCACTGAAAAGAGTACTGACCGTAGCCTCTACCCCAAAGTAGTGATCGGGTTTGCTCATCGTGATGACTATATTGACTGGAACATATGTTCCTTTAGGTCCTACTACGCCAGGTAGGTCGACTGGAGAACCGTGAGACTAAAAGCAGCTACTTAAAGTTTGAGAGAGAAGTCGTACTGCTGACAGTAGAGAAGTGCGACAGCAGTAAGGTGTTTCCCTCGGACAACCAGCATCTTCAGCGACGTCGCCTCTTAAAAAGGAAGGAAGGGGTTGGAAAAGGTTGACCCTAAAAGTGTCGCATCTCACCTTATCTCACGGATCTCCGTCCCCGGCTGTAAGACTACTTGAAGAGAGGAGCGAACACATTAAAAACTTCCCGCAAAATTGAGGTGCGCAACCCTCACCAAGCAGTTGTTCGTTGGGCCCTGAGGTGATGCTCCTAGGTCTTTAAGACCAACGCTAACTCGATTTCCTTTTCAGGTTCCTTAAGGAGCACCCTTCCACGGTGCCGCCCTTAGCTTTCTTCCAACCTACTCCTATACCACGAAACATGGCTCCTCGAGGCAATCGGTGGTTATGAATGCGCAACACATGTCCCAACCATCTCAACTGATGAAGACTCACTACTTCACCAATTGGCCTGCCATCCTGACCTAGTATCCGTTCTCTAGCAACAGCATTGATTACTCAATAGTCCCAAGATAAACGAGTAATGCTCCGGAGATACTTGTGATTGAAAACTAGTAACCTACGAATATCTATTTTTACTGGCCACGTATCACAGCCATATAATAGGACGGAGCGAGCTGCTGCGCATTAAACTCATCCCTTGGATGGCAAACGGATATCTCGCCTACGCCATAAGTGACGCATGTCGACAAACATCAATCGAGCCTTCTGTATGCGCGCTGAGATTTCGTCAGACCTCAGGCCATCAGGACCGATGAGACTCCCAAGATAAGTGAAATGGTCAACACGCTCAACTACTTCACTCCCTATAGTTTATAGTATTATCTGACAATAAGCCTACCAGTAAAATGTTGACAGTCAGCTCTGATTATCAACAGACAAGAGAAAACGAACGACAACTATCATATATGAGACTTATAAATTATGCACTATATATTCTTAAGACTTATTTGCAGTACTGTTTTGAGAAACAAAACGAAATTCTCTGCCCAATAGGGATTCTAAGATAACTAAAAATAAAGAACCTCACATCATGTCTATAATGTATAATATGCTTTAAACTTTTGCTGAAAAATATGAGTTACACAACAGTTCAGATCTACATAGCTCAAAGAACCGTAAAGGCACAAAAAGTATTTAAACAGAATCTAACTAACCCCAGATATTTCCTCCTTTGTAAGAGCAAGCAAATCAAGTGAACTAATATGTGATTTAACATCTGAGAGTGGTTGTCCGGGTAGTATGACTGTAACATGTTCATTCGAATGATCTTCGTTCAGAGCACAAGGGCGGCAGTTTCGCAATCCATGATGAAGAGAAGTCTCTAGGAACGCCTTTTCTGTATGACGACGTTTTATATCATTTAAACGATCAACATGTTGTTTTAAAAGACAATTCTCAGACTCAGCTACTGGCTCAATAGCCAAATGAAAAGGTACACGGGAATCATCGCTTAGTAAAATATTGCGCCTTGTGCCGCACTTGTAGTATGTATCATCTTGAAAGCATAAAGAAAATTCTTCATGACGACGAATGTATGATACGATCTGTTCAAAGGAGCTATCAAAAAAATACAGTCATAAATAAATATCATGTCTGTTGTAGTTGAAACGACATAAATTATATTTTGTTACAAATATATCCTATGAGATTTGATTTTTGCAGATATTTTGTTTGCGTACAGTGCGATAAATTACTGTAACAACATTGCTAAAATTCCTCTGAATGAGTAAATAAAACTTTATTGATACCTGCAGATTTGTACAGTTTTAATGACCTATTCATATGGCAAGAAGACTTTTTCAAAGTGATTTACACTTCAGCAGCAAAAGATTGTTATCAGTGCATTACCACTTGTGCTCTAATGGAATCGAATGGGTAGAGGTTAAACTATAAAGTTTTAAATGCAAACAGTTTTCTGGTATGATCTAGGACTTACTTAGACTAAAGTGCTTTATGTAAACTCAAAACTATTCGTCTCATGCTAGTCGGATTACGGATACAATAGATAAACTCAAATAATTGAACCAAAATAGTTGGAAAATGGCTAGAAGATTATCAAGGAAAGCATTTTTAGATAACAGAGAACAACAACGATTCATGTCTTGTAGTAGCTTAGTGTCGAATCTAGTATTCGAAAAATAGAAACTAAGGCCCAGTAAGCAGCAACAGGGCAAATAAGGCACTTTGAGTTTTACAGTCTCGTTTGAGTAATTTCAAGTATACAGGGAGGCGAAAGCAGCTTATATAAAGACTAAAATGCGTGAGCTTATTATGTTTTTGTGAGACGGTAGGAGCGGAAAATGATGAAACGAATGAAGAGTTACGACAAACAGTTCATAACCCACTAATCTTAAATGCTAGATTAATGTGATGATCGGGTATCGCTATTATAACAGGTAAACTTAGGAATACTGGTTATTGTAATAGTTCCTTAGGAGCCAAGTACACCAGACAAATTGTTCAGGTATCAATATTACAAAAACCAACAAATTTCAGGTTAGAGTAACTGTGCTACATATTTTGATGCAGTATGATGATAGCTAAAAGTTTCACATACAACCGGCATCTCTTTAGGAATTACTTTCTCATAGAAAATAGAGAAGGTTGACACTCTTCTAACTTTACAAACTCATAAGTAAGTAAGTCATAAGCAGTTTCTGTATGGACAGTGTCCATGCAATTAAATTGATGGAATTACCAACACTAACTCGGTTTATTCACAAGTTTTCCATCAACAAACATTCTCGCATGGTGTTGGAAGCAGAAAGTATTCATCTATTGTTAGGATCCATTACAGAAACAATAAAAAATCATGTATTAAATAAGACTAATGACCACCGAACAACTTTTAAAGTAAACAGTGAAAGCGGTATCATTATGTTTATTGCAACGTTTATTTGGACACAGAAATCTAGCATGACTTGGCAGTGAAAAATATAACATACCATTTTGTGTGGCAGATTTTATTGGACGGGTAAGCGGGATGTGATAACAAGGCAATTTGCCTGTCGCTTGACGAGCCTAACACTAACCTGCTAACACCGACTTTAATTGAGAAGGCATAGCAAATCTAGAGTTAGCGGGAGATTCACATCTTGAAAGATAATAGCTTACAATTACCAGTTTGAAGGAGTAGGGATGTATTATAACTCACAAAAGTCCCTAATACGTTTCTCTCTTGAAACTACCGTAAAATTAATTCACGACTGTACTGTCACTAAGTTTCCAACTTTTTGCCCTACCCTTCTAGGATATTTTGTTATTGCTTTTATGAACACTGTTAGCGCATAGTTTCTACATTTTAGTGCAATTTTTGGGTTTTCGAAGATTCAATTGTCTTATCATGCCATCTTTATTGCTTTTTTTAACCCTCAACACCTTTAAATTATTTTTAGACGTACCACCTAGACTATAATTAACAAGACCTTACGAATAACTTGATCGGCAAAGTATATATAGAGCCTACGGAGGTCGACGACAGTAATGCAGCTCAGTTATTATGTATAGGTCTGCATAATTGGCCTGAGTTATACTTCAACATCAAACGGTTAATAAAACAATCCACTTGATCAAAAACCTAATAACACTTTTTAAGAATGGTATTGTTTTCTTGTCTCTTTATACACGGGTTTCAACAAATAATTGAAGCTCCAAGATAGGAAGGTGATAATACCAGGTAAGTTTAAAGTAACCAATTCACAAGGAAACACTACATAACCTTTATGAACTTATTGTGCAGAAAGTTAATAATATTAGGACTTACAAACCGTGAACAGTGTCCAGATTTGGCAACAGATGCATAAGGATACCTGGAACTTTATTCAGTGAATTCAATTTCGCTGCTCTGAAACGTTCTTGAACTACAGTCTCGAATTTGTGCCTTGCGTTCAAAGAACCAACCAGGTCTACGTAGTTTACTACATCAGTATGATGACTGTATCTTGCCATGAAAGTTTCCCAGTCAATCAAAAATTCTGGTAGAGATATGAACACTAGACGTACAAATGAATGCATCGCAGAATCTACCACCTGACTCCGTTTATGAACAGCTTCTACATATGGAATGCTCCTCCATCTGTGAACACGTGTTTTAGACTCTGTTAACTTATAGAGAGTGAAGAACGCTTCTTCGATATTTACGTTCTCATGTGCTGAAGCCTCAATCACGGGAATTTTCTTAAATTCATTTGACTTGCGAAAACAATCTAGTCTTTCTAATTTGGAGATATCATAACTGTCCAACTTCGAAAAAACCACGACAGCTGGTTTTTGGGACCTTGAAAGATGGCTCAGTAACTCCTGAAGAACGGATGAGTTCCACAAGTAGCCTGGATCCATACACTGAGTTTTACTCGTCATAGTGGTAGTATCACATATAAAAACAAGACCATCAACCTTCATTTCATTAAATGTGGAACAATCATCAATATCTGAACCTCCAGGTACTTCATTTTTGCATGCATGAGTCAACTTATTTTTAGATACGAAGCGAGTTTCAATACTTTTATGAACATATTCTAATAGCTGATTGACATCGTTATTACAGGTTGAGTATGGAGGTGATGGGTAAGATACACCATCATGGGATTTGGTATGCTCCACTATTTGGAATTTTACGATATTTTCATCTATTTGACGAGATACACATCCCCAGTACAGCCAACGATCATCACTTACATTCACATTGCAAGAATCAGAGGTATTTGTAATGAAATGATGATCCTTAATATAGAAATCCGGGTGACGAAAGACAAATCTATTGCAAAAGCATGATTTTCCTGAACCTGGAAGTCCAATAACACCGACAGTAATGACTTTAGTGTTAACCAGTGATATATGAGAACTGTTAGGCATAAACGAAGGTCGGGCATTCAAGGTCACGGAAGGCAACAAAGAGTTCCAAGGACTACATTTTTATCCTACGACATACTTTGTTCTACAATAAATCCAACATAGTAACTTCTTTAAACATATAATTTCTATAAATTGCCTCATATGCTAGATGACCTAGACAATGAAATGAATCGCTCCACTGTTTGCTATATGTGGCCTTCGTTGTATAGGATACAAAAAATTATTTTCAAACTCCTAAATAACGTTTTCAATGATATTTGTTCTCGCAAACCATTTGACATTTTGTTCCTACTATCTCTATTTGAATGTGTTATTTTATGGTATACACTTTTTCTACTTGTCGTCATACAATTATATTATTTCGATATCACTAGACTAGCATTAAATATAGTTCTTCATCTAGAATTGTCTTTTACCTGATTCCTAGATTAACGGGATTGACATCTGTTATCCCGCGAAGTAGTATTTTATCCCGATATGCTATAAGTCCTTGCTGAAAACAGTATTTTGTGCTCCAGCTGAAAAATACCTAAACTTAAAGAATGCTACCTAACGACTTTTCTTGAATGAGTGATTCCCAAAGCACCGTAAATGTGGACTATGTAAACGGTGGCAGCATTAACGACTAAACATCGTAGCAAAACTCAGCTGTGGGAGAACCAAGACTGCGTAACGTTTCTCACAGAAAAAGAGTTTATCAAACATACGTGTTGTTTTCAAAGTATCAAAACTGTCAGGGTTGTAACACTTAGCGGGAGAGGTAAGATGCATTATGTTACAAATCACTAACGCGTTCAGTTGTGGAGATCGGAAGGACACGGTCGTAGATTATCCGGTTACCTAATCGAGTTTAAACACCGGGAGAATAAACCACAATTTGGTATATCTTGCGGACGACTATTTCGAGGAACATCTACGAGTGGAATAAGGGTGAATATTGTTCAATTGTTGCAAATTTCGGCGATAGAAATCGACTGACTAGAATGCGAAAATTCCACGGGATGCATCAGATGTAACCTACTATTAAACGGACGTGTTTAACTTATCTGTGAGATCCTTTTCTTCTTTAAGTTTGTGTACGCGTATGGAAATCTCTTTATATTTCTATCAGCAGAGATAACGGTTGTTTCTACTCATAACTTTAGATGTAGGAAAATTAATCCTAGATGGGTTGCTATTTTTTTAAATGATATCAGCCAATTCTGCCGCGATTCGCATTTTCGAGTAGTCGTTCATTCTTGGTCAATATGCTAACTGCTAGAAGAGTGAATAGTAACCAAACATTAAGGCTTGCTCACTGGCACAGCAACCATCGACATTTGCAGAAAATTTGATTGGGTTTTTCATCAAACGCTTCTAAGGCTTCTAAAAACTCGAAGAAATGTGTATGGTGAAAAATGAAACATATTTCCTGTTCGCGGAGACAAGACGTGAGAGCAAATAAAACACATTTTTCGGGGATACAATAAAAGTGCTTTAGGCTACTAGTCTAGACCCTCCTCACTCCTTCTTTACTGATGGCATACAGTGAATGGCTGTGTCATCTGCCCGTCCGTTCGCAGTGATACAGAACTGGGGAGGACGACATGAACGAGCTTAGTAGATGGCCCTGATGTCGGGGTTTAAAGGTCAGCAATAGCGCAAGTTATCTAATATGCGCAGAACATAATAGTAGACAGCAGTATACCCCAATCAAGCACAACGTCTACGTTGGCAGCAACTGAAGGATCCAGAAATTATCGTAAATTATGGTTTAAAAACTAATTTCCATTGCAGTGAAGCAGGTGTTAAAAGTTTTCAAGTTTTGTCGACATTTCTCAGATATTTTAAATGTTTTGGTGAAGGTTTGCTTCAGATTTCTTATTCCATTTACTTAGAAAGCTGATTTCAAACATTTAGCCCGTATATTGATAATAAGACTGGCATACGCAACGTCTTCAACATACGAGGGTTAATTTGAGAGAAAAGTTTTTCGAATTTTCCAACAAGGTGTAGTTAAAACATCCATACCTCTCTCCTTACTGCGAGCTACTTCGTACCACAAATACTAAATTTAGCGTTATTAAATCATAGTTTCACATCTTATAATGTCTGATCTCATCACCAACCTAAGAACAATATATTCAGAACTTATTTTCCTTTTTCTCATCAAGCGATAAGCTTTCTCATCTTACTGCACAATATGAGTCAGCTACATGTGTGAACGTTGTAGATGCGTATCTTCATTGGAAAGTGCCTATTTAGGATAATTCTTGTCGGTAACGTGTAGAGTCAAAGTTTTCACATGAATACATTTAGGGATCATGAATGATCTTCAGAATCCAGTAAGCCATACCTGTGTTGCAGCTCATGAGTAGACTTTTAAAAGTATTTTGAAAGTAGCTCATGATTAATCATGATTTATCGGTCCCCTCGACATTGCAACGTAAACGTTGTTTCTGTTGAACCTTTAAATGCAATTATTGAGAAGCATGAGAGTTATAATATTAGTTACAGTCGCTTCAAGCAGCTGATGCAAAACTCTTGGCCTGTTCACAAGCACGCTAAATGTTCAATAGAATTAAAATGCGAGTTGAAAATTCTATCAATAATAATAATAATAATAATAATTTATTCTCAAATAACAAACATGTTACAAGAGACATGCCAATTTACAGGCAAGATCAAAATGTTAAGATTAGCAACATATTTCTTTTAAAACGGTATACAGTTACTGAAACATTTCACAAGATTCATTGTTATTAAAGATGGAATGTTCAATACGAATAATTGGCGCAAGTTACGAAGGTTGCGTTACGACAATCATCTTATGGACTGAGAAACGATTCATGGTAGAGATAGGTTTGCATATAACTAGAATTGATGCGGTAAATGTACAAAGGTCTGGTTGATATTCATCAGCTAATGATTTCACATGTTCTTGGGTAGGGTAACCAAGTCTACTGCAAATATCCAGACTAATATATGAGGATTGGAATAAGGTTCTGAAAAAGAGGAATAAAGAAAACGGGACGAGGAGCGATACAGAAATTATTCTTGTCCAAAGCCAAACAACGGCTTTGCACATATGTTTATGGATAAAACAAAGGTATGTTTACCCAAACATTTTTAATATCAGAAAACCTTTCACCTGCGCTTATGTAGGTTAATGAAGACAATTCAGTAGTGAGATAACTAATGGGAAGTTAGTCGAAAGAATTGAGGAAATTCAGAAGAATCAACTTGTTAGTAATAAAGTTGATTTACAAAATATAATAAAGAGGATCAGTGATATAATTTTTTGGTTTTATTTATTCCTTTTTTTTAACTCTGAGGCTCAAGAAGTTATGAATGAGCTCTTTTTTAGTATAGTTGTCCAGACCAGCTTGTAATAGGATTTCTCGGTAGGAAGTAAAAACCAGCGCAAGGTTACAGACATGGGTTGTAGACGAGGTTAACAAGGAAAAGTAACATCAATATCACTGATTTGTTACATCCTGCTATATCGTAAGGAGCCGTAAGCAAACAAAATGTTCTGCCACACAGACATGGGTAGATTGAGGTTATCGCCCCACCTTCATGAATGTTGGTCAAAAGCGGATTGCGTCGGCCGGGACGGTTAATTGTATATTATAATTAGAATAGCAAAGAAACCATTAAATCGAATACTTCTCACTGTATTATTCAAATATCTTCTTATAGTTTTCGCCAATGAAGGAACGAGCAAATGGGCGCCGTCGTCTCAAAAACAACCTAATGCTCCTCTATAAACTAATAAATGGTCTTTCGTTCGTAAAATACCGCCCAAATATGAACCAAGACACTGCTTACAGACTTAGAAACAACGCATATACACTATTAACGGCAAAACACAAAAAATCATTGCGTTCTAATTTCTTTGTAATACGATACAGTCTACTGTGGAACAGGTTACCAATCGCTATTCGTATCTGTGACACAATCACTAAGTTCAAGAAACTAGTTATGCTGTTGCTAGATTCTAAAGAGATTTATCGACTATTCCCAGAACTCACACAAAGTCCCCAGGCACTCTTTTATGGTCCACCAAATATTTAGATAAACCTCAGAAACTAATTATAGACTATGACCATATTGTGTTCTCATTACCACCCATACATGTATCATGAAATGGTAGACAAATCCCCCTGCTCCTACTAACAGCAATAGGTTACGCCTTTGAGGTGTTAACCGTGACTTTTCTCTGCTTTTAAATTCCAATCATTATTTTCATATCTTCATAGCAGTTTTAGTTTTTATTTCTAGTAGACAGACAAATTGACAAGCCTGTAGATGCTGATCAACTACTGTCAATTACAAGGAACTCAAACACCATGTATAATTGTGAGTATCTTCTTATTTACGTATTAACAGTTTAACTTATTTTTATTTCCCCAATTCATTAACATCCAAACACCTTGCCTGCTTACCAACTTATCGCTTTACTCATTAATTTTTAACATTATTTCAACTCTTTTTTTCTCCTCCTCGTTCCAGCTCCCTGTCCTTCCTATTTCCAAACTACCTATTGACTGACTCATCTTACAAATCATACCATTCGTTTACTTAAAATCAGTGTGATATGCTTCGTGGATATTTTCTCTGGCGAAGTTATCTGGATGGCTTGTAATATGGAGCTAGTAGAGAAAGTGAATTCCGATAAGGTTTACAAAAAAAAAAGTTAGAGTAGACTAGAGACCATTATTTACAATCAACCATTAAACGTAAGAGAGCCTAACATCAAAAAAGGAGGGAGGGTGGAGTTTCTGACCAGCATTCATGACGGTGGGGCGATAACCTCAATCTACCCATGTCTGTGTGGCAGAACATTTTGTTTGCTTACGGCTCCTTACGATATAGCAGGATGTAACAAATCAGTGATATTGATGTTACTTTTCCTAGTTAACCTCGTCTACAACCCATGTCTGTAACCTTGCGCTGGTTTTTACTTCCTACCGAGAAATCCTATTACAAGCTGGTCTGGATAACTATACTAAAAAAGAGCTCATTCATAACTTCTTGAGCCTCAGAGTTAAAAAATAAAAAGAATAAATAAAACAGAAAATTATATCACTGAGCCTCTTTATTATATTTTATAAATCAACTTTATTACTAACAACTTGGTTCTTCTGAGTTTCCTCTATTCTTTCGACTAACTTCCCAATAGTTATCTCACCAATAATTTGTCTTCATTAACCTACATAAGTGCAGGTGTACAGTAATGATATTAAAAAAGTCTGAGTAAACATACCTTTGTTTTATCTATAAACGTATTTTCTGTTCCGCTCCTCGTCCCGTCTTCTTTATTCCTCTTTTTTCAGAACCTTATTCCACTCCTCATATATTAGTCTGGATATTTCCAGTAGACTTGGTTACCCTACCCAAGAACATGTAAAATCATTAGCTGATGAATATCAACCAGACCTTTGTACATTTACCGCATCAATTCTAGTTATATGCAAACCTATCTCTACCATGAATCGTTTCTCAGTCCATAAGATGATTGTCGTAACGCAACCTTCGTAACTTGCTCCAATTATTCGTATTGAACATTCCATCTTTAATAACAATGAATCTTGTGAAATGTTTCAGTAACTGTATACCGTTTTAAAAGAAATATGTTGTTAATCTTAACATTTTGATCTTGCCTGTAAATTGGCATGTCTCTTGTAACATGTTTGTTATTTGAGAATAAATTATTATTATTATTATTATTAATACAGAAAAGGACTGGGGTTGTCAGTGTCACCTATAAAAAGTTCAGCATTGAAGATGACACTCACTAATAAAAACAGCCATCAAACGGACACACTCATGAAAGTGAGCAGTGGATGAATGAATATGATTTATTAGGTCATAGAATATGTTTGATTCACTCTGCTCCCTTACCATTACGATTAATCAGAAAGACAGCATTCTTAACGTATTATCAACAGCACACTTTTAATAAATAATATGATGTTTTGAATTTGATAGCAGTTTTTTATCTCTTACTTGTATTTCAAACATATCAGTAATAATATTTTTGTTTCTATGTACACCAGAATAAGGGTTTGTTGGAAAATGTCAAGGCAGTGATTGCAAACAAGCATCATGATGAATATCTGAACCCAGATAGAATTATCATTATTATTTCAATAAACTGGTATCCATTTGCTTTGAAATATTATATATAATAAGAGTTCAGAATATAAAACGATTTTCTGCGAAGCGGACAAAAATCATCTCTCTGAGATGGAATTCGAATGGATAAACAGTTATATTTTTGTAGGCAGTTTTGGCCCCTCGATCTATGTGATCTTACGTCGAAGTGACATCATTCTATCTTCAGACTCGCCCGACTGTGGTACTCAGCGACAGTCTACAAGAACCCAACAAGTACATAATTCAGCTGGTAATAGAACAGTATATTTAATATGAAGAAAGAATTGTAGTGATTGTAAATGGATTTCTACCGTAGCAGTTCAAATGGTTTCCAATAGGTGCAACCTGAACTCGTATCTCACAGTCCAAGTTCAAGAAAAGGCAAAAATTCTAGCAGAAATCGGTCTGGAATTGATGCACCTTCCAGGTTACAATTACTCCGAAGAGTATCAGAAACAACGATAAATAAGTGACGTTAAGTCCAACAGCCACTGTATCAATCCAAATATAGCTGTAGCCATATTAAAGATCAAATTTAAACAACATATATACAGATCAGAAGCAAACACAAAAACTTCAATATAAGTACAAAATATAGAAAGAATAACAATATACAATGATAAAATCTCAAATTGGAATCAAATAAAATACCAAAAATGTCAACAGAAAAAGTCCGCCATGTCATAACAAAAATATGTAAACATGGAGGGAGTTTTCAAAACACACAACATTCAAAAAGGATTCTACACCTACTATGTTAACACTGATGTTATGTCTGATACTTATTATTGTAAGTCTTCTTTGGCAGGCATTAAGGAACCAGGATTAAGTGAGAGTTCTAAGGTATTAGAGACGGATCAGATGCTTAGGACACCGATAGTAGGTTTAGAACTACCTAAGGTCGAACTTTCATTTTTTGATGGAAAGTCTCGCGACTACTTTAGGTTTATGCGCCAAATAGAAACGTTTATAGAACCCAGAATAAAAGATGACCAAGTGCGTTTATTGTATTTAATTCACTATTGTAAAGGAAGGGCAAAAAATGCGATTGAAGGCTGTATTATAATGGATCCACAAGCGGGATATAAGAGAGCTAAGGCTATCTTAAAACAGCTCTTTGGACAGTCGCATGTAATAGCCCGGGAAACCTTAGAGGACTTATTTAGAACTGGGAACGCAGATTTTAATGATCCTGAAGAATTGACGAATTTGGCTATTAAAATGCAGAATGCTGCTTTAACCTTAGAACAGCTAAATTGTACAACGGAACTTCATTCCATGGTTACTTTAGAACGAATAGTCAGGCTCTTTCCTCGTCGAATGCAAGCCCAGTGGGCAGAGCTGGGAATCAAGTGGGACGAAGAGGAGAGAGAGCCTAATTTCAATGAGTTGACGGAATTCATTATGTCTCGTGCTAAGATAGCTAGTAGTAGGTTTGGAAGATTAGCTTATCAGGCTAAAACAGGACATAATACGGAAGCTACTAGTGGTCTGCGTGCGAGACATGAGGATTCTTCGTTTCTACCTAACGCACGCCCGGAATATAAGAGAGTTGTCAATTATATCACGAAAGCATACGCTGTTGAAGGACGAGTATGTGACCGTAACGATGTAAAACCTCTTGATGCGTATCCTAGTAAGAAGCCGGTTGGTGTAACAGATAAGAGGCTTTTATAAGTATGGAAAAGAAAGAAAAGGGTGAAAAGTGTAGGTATCAAGATGGATTCGAAGTGTGTGATGATAAAAGCCTGGAACGGTTATTTGGATTCGAGTAATCAGAGGTTAATGAGTTCAGTAAATATGAAGAAGGCCCAGGCAGGATTGTCTGGACGGAATAAAGCCTATTTTCGGAACCCTTCATTTAGGGTAAATCATATAACGGGACCTAGAGTAGATTCTAGGATAAGTGATGGCGGTACTGTAAAGGCTAAGAAGCCTAGGAGACAACATGATGCTACTATTATTAAGAAGCCTAAACATCATTCTCTTTCGGATGCTATGACTAGCAATGGAAATAGTAGCCATCAGAGTCTTAGTAGTGACAGCGATAGTAAGGAGACAGAAGGTGTGAGCAGTCCACCTATAGTGACTAGTCTATCAACTTCATCGAACGAGCCTCCTAGTGTTTCGACGTCATCGGACCTCGTCACGAATGTTAAGTTGATTGAGGATACACAAGGTTGTGTAACTGTAAGTGTCCCTATTTCGGTTGACTGTCAGTCAAGTGATGATAAGAAGGAAGCGTCTGATGGTAACAACCAATCTACAGTGTTGCATGATAACGATGCTATTGATGAGCATATGTCTTGTGTCTCTGAAACGGAACATGAAGAACAACAAGTGAGTATATCAGTTTCGAATTGCGATACTAATGCTGTTCTTTCATGTAGTGATATGAGTTATACAAAAATGGAAGAGTTCCACTCTACGGATGCTAGTGCAGACCGATCGACGCGACTTGTCTGACAGAACGGAATCATGAAGACGTTGATAATAATCTGGATGTCACTGATGTGACAAATAAGTTACCGACGATGACGAATGCTGATCAAACCTCCTCTGTATCAGGAGATGGAGAGTTAAATATTGTTCCTATGTTATGCTACTTAAAGTCTTCTGGAGACGATGAAATGTCAAAATTGGAGATCCCACCCTTGCATATTATCTATGGGTCAAGAACTTCTGTTGATAAGTCAGCATCACGGACTTCATTGTATCTGCTGATCGGAGCAAGTGGTGGTGGATTGACGACTCATCCCCATGATATGGAATGTAGTTCCCGGATAGGATATGACCAGTTTTACGACGTGTTGTACATGTTCGTGTGGGTTAATTGGGTAAGGTTTATACTACCGTTAGGTCATGCTACGATAGATAGGGGAATCAAGGGCCTGATGGGAAGGTATAGGTACCTAGTTAGCTTGATAGGTCATATCCATGTTGAATGGCGTGTAGGCGTACTGCTGTAAGTCCTACACGTTCTTCCGGTGTGGATTAGGGGATGAGTGGGAACCCTAAATTGAAGTGTCATTAACGCTTGCTCTTTTTGCATGGAGGGATTTTGCGGGCCGGTGTAGAATCCTTTTTGAATGTTTTGTTTTTTGGAAAATCCCTCCATGTTTACATATTTTGTTATGACATGACGGACTTTTTCTGTTGACATTTTTGGTATTTTATTTGATTCCAATTTGAGATTTTATCATTGTATATTGTTATTCTTTCTATATTTTGTACTTATATTGAAGTTTTTGTGTTTGCTTCTGATCTGTATATATGTTGTTTAAATTTGATCTTTAATATGCCTACAGCCATATTTGGATTGATACAGTGGCTGTTGGACTTAACGTCACTTATTTATCGTTGTTTCTGATACTCTTCGGAGTAATTGTATCCTGGAAGGTATATTAATTCCAGGTACTGCTTTGTATTTCCTTGTTTTTATTAATAAAGACACTTTCTCCTAGAATTTTTGCTTTATCGGGACCTTGGACTGGGAGATACGAGTTCAGGAGTGCACCTATTGGAACCCATTGAAACGGCCACCGTAGAAATCCATTTACAGTAGGAACCAATTAAACAATCATCATTAACGACTTGCCTTGCCTTTCGTGATACGTCAAGATCTTCCACCCTCCTCGTGTTTGTTTTCTTGCGACTGGACATTATAAGTGAAGTTCAAAGGAAGATAAATAACAAATACAAAATATAGGAATTCCACAGATGATAAATATCCAAAATCAAAAAATCGTCTTCCAAATTACAGTTCGAATACAAAAATACGATAAGTAATCCAAGATTCTTCTTTCAAGAAAGATAGTATTATAAACGATTAAATTTCCAAATGTTTCTTTATTATTCTTAACAATGCAACTGTAATTGGTCTTCTAATCAAAGTTCGAGCCACAATTCCAGACTGTAAATGGAATTTCTACCGTAGCAGTTCAAATGGTTTCCAGTAAGTCCAACCTGAACATCGTATCTCACAGTCCAAGTTCAAGAAAAGGCAAAAATTCTAGCAGAAAACGGTCTGGAATTGATGCACCTTCCAGGTTACAATTACTCCGAAGAGTATCAGAAACAACGATAAATAAGTGACGTTAAGTCCAACAGCCACTGTATCAATCCAAATATAGCTGTAGGCATATTAAAGATCAAATTTAAACAACATATATACAGATCAGAAGCAAACACAAAAACTTCAATATAAGTACAAAATATAGAAAAAAATAACAATATACAATGATAAAATCTCAAATTGGAATCAAATAAAATACCAAAAATGTCAACAGAAAAAAGTCCGTCATGTCATAACAAAATATGTAATCATGGAGGGATTTTCCAAAAAACAAAACATTCAAAAAGGATTCTA
>OX103973.1:29971914-30123382 GCA_944470395.2 Schistosoma turkestanicum
GCAGGGTGTTAGGAATGAACATCAATAATAAACTAAGATTTTTATTCTCATTAAAAACTGTATCTGGATACATTTTTTCGTCTTCAAAACCTATGGAACCCGATTTCATGCGGTTAGTTACCGTTAGACATTTTATAGAACGCTCATGAATAACGCAGTTTAAAAATTTTGGGGTGCATCTCGTCTAGCAAAAGAAACCTGTTAAATCCAAAGGTAGTAACAAGGCACCCAAGTTGAAGCACGGTTGCAAAACTTGGCAGCACTGAAAAATCCATTTATTCCACGCTGTAATGTGCTTATCTAAATAAGAATTTTATTGTAACTTACAGCTCAGGAAAAGAACGTCTTCCTCAATCATCCATCTTGGCAACAAATCTTCTCCATGATCTCACACATGGATTTTGACCAAATACTACTAGCTGTAGAATTCAGCACTCTGTCACTAGTTCTCAACAAGTAGGATGCAACCCCTACAGGCTGATTCTACAAGCGCCTTATCACGTCATTAGTCTTTCGCGACTGACTGAATATGTGGGTGGCGGTACAAAACGGTGTATGGAAAAAATGCCCCCAAAAATTTACTATTTGTCGACAGATGATACTTGTCTACCTGACAACGTTATAGATGCCTCTATCCAGATATTTTACTCCCTTGAGACTCACTCAAATTACGAAACACGCAAACCCGAAAATGACTACCAAGCTGACTGGTACTGTTTCTGTCAAGTGAGCAGACTAATACGTGTTGGATAATGTCAAAGACCAAGCCATATCCACAAGTAGCTAACACAATCTCTTAGTACTAACTGATCATAGAGATATTGCATATGGATCATCTTAGATCCGATCTTCTTCTTGATATTTACTAATGGCTTGTTAGGTAAAATTAGTTCAGTGGAACTAATCAGTGCAGACAACGCAAACGTCTGGAGATCCATAAGAAGAAAAGAGGATTCAACTGAGCTTAAACAGGACCTAAAACAATTGAGGAACGAGTGGTAAACAACTGAATATAACCTAAGCAGTCGAAATATCACGTCATTGACATTCTGTCCAGCGCGACATAGGCAAATTACATCCTTGATTGTAGTCCTCCCCCTGATGTCTTCGGCTGACAAACAGAGAAAGCCTTAACATCACCTCATACTACATAAAGGATACAGTTAAGGCAAACTCATTCCTTCCTTGGCAAACTCGGTTCATAGTTGTTCTTCATTTGTTTAAACATTAGAGGTTTATTATGCCGTCGCACGGTTACTTCAGTTCACTCATGCCTCCGATCGGCATTCTGCAACCTGCGTTGTCTTGGGTTTTTATTTCTAATTCTATCCCGTTGGTGTTCATTCTTCTCATATCTGTCGCCATTTCTCGGCTTAATGTGTTCCTAGGTCCTTCACATTTCCTACGGTCTTGCGGCTTCCAAGTGAAGGCTTACCCTGTGATCCACATGCAGGCTTTTCTCAGTGTTTGTCCTATCCACTTCTAACACTTTTGCCTAATTTCTTTGTCTGAGTGAATTTGGTTTGTTCTTTCTCACAGTAGATTGTTGCTAATGGTGTCAGTCCACCTTTAGAAGAGAAATGGATCTCCTGGATCCAGTGCAGAGAAGAGCAACTGAATAGTTGGTAAGTTTGAAGAATAAACTTTCTAAAAACTTACTCCAACAATAGGGATTATCCTCGTTCAGCTTCAGCAGAATCAGAGTTAAATCAGAGGCACACAACACATCAAGTAAGCCGAATCATCTCAACTTGAACATCATGCCAAAGCTCCACCGCCACACCCCTCAAGGTAACCTCCGAAAATTGCGAACACCTAGGGTCGCGCACGCTTTTCCTCATTAAGAGCTTTCGCAACTTGGAGTGCTCTCCCAGCCGGGTGACCAAAGCCCCCTCGCTGGACAGCTTCTAGAAGAGACTTGAGAAACGCGCAATCACTCAGGCATTATCATCTCCCTCTTGCTCCAGATGTCTTGCGACTTACTGGATGTTGCTATGGACATTCCTTCAGATCACTAACTTAATCTATATCTCCTATTTTCTTTGTTTCCTCTCCCTTACTTACACTTCGGTTCTCTCGCGCAATCAATGTTACAGATTAACTTATTTATTCACTTACTTCTGAGATCTCAGTATTATCTTCCATCATTAGCAATAAAATTTTCTGTTTACTATTTGCCACACCAGAACTTTCTGATTTCTGGCATGCTAATGTGATAGCTGTTGGTATCCAGAAACCATAATGCACTGAGACAAACCCACGGGACACTCAAACTGATAAACAACTGCCAAACGACCAGAACTAGTGTCCTCGAGTGGCGAGACAACCATCTATTGAACGTAGCCGAATACAGTCCTGAAAAAACACGAATCGAGTGTAAAAAATATATTCCAAGTCAGAACCACTGTGTGGTTGGTCTGACTGTCTCGATCAACTGCTTTCTTCCTAGTTGCTTCGGCAGCATACATACATTTATTCACGCACATACGCAGTCCATGTGGAAAATTTACTGGATCCGCGTGAAGTTGCTTTCTAAGAGGGTCAAAGGTAAAGATGCGATTATAGAGTACTTTCAGGTTTTACCCTTTAGTCGTTATATTTTTATATTACTAAATTCCAACTTCCGAAACTCCTGTTTTGTGTATTACCACTTACAATTATCTCGTTTTTCATCACTAAATCTCTCACGTATCATGTCAATTGTTATAAGGTTGCCACCACACCTTACAATATAACAACGAGGAAAACCTGTGGAGGTATGAAATTCCGGGGTCAGTAGTAAGCATAACATCCCAGTCTCCAGTGGCAGGGTTGTGAAAAATCGCGAACCGTCACTAGATAGCATTCCCAGGAGGAGTCTCAATTCGGACCACTCAACCTAAACACCGCCACTCGGTCTTCAACATAAAAACCAAGATGACACCTTTCAGATTCATACGCCGTAAAAGACCAGTTGGCGAAATAAGAATAGGAGGAAAAGGCGTCCTAAGGTTCAGTCGACACAGTCTGTCGTCCATAAATCTCACAAGGATGACTTCATAGCCTGCTCAATGGCAGTCGAATCTGATGGCCCTGTTTTTGAATGCAATTTCTGTAGTACACCGGTCCATTGCCACCATAGTGCCTAGAGAGTACTATAGGTTAATGCTGAGTCACCTATGTCCATGATTCCGGTATATCTCACCACGGTAAAGAGTAACTGAGGCATTGGCAAAGTCACAGGCCCCACCCAAAATCAGCTCCTAAGTCTGAATGAATAAATCGAAATTTCCTGACACTAAACCAGAGAAACAGGTGACCAAAACAGCCGAAGTCCAAAACAACACACCGACAAAACTGCCGGTTGTTGTGAACCCCCCAGTATCTGTCACCAATACGGAACGGCGGGTGAATGTTAAGGAGTGGCATGGCAACACCTAAGTGACATGGAGGTTAGACTAAATTCAGTCATTTTATTCAATGTTCCAGTTTCGGAGGGTAGTCTATTAGAAGGTAGGGCTGCCTTTGATAAGGAGCAACGGGATAAGAACAGCGCGATTCTCTGAATGTGTAATACCCCTGCCAAAATACGCCGTCTTTTCAAAAGCCAGAACGTCGCGAAAGGGATAACCCCTCCGTTGAGGATTATATTAGACTCAGTATAACTTGCCGAAGATATCTTCCTAACATCTATAAGAGCTTACGTGCATGATTTGCAACAGTGGGTCTCACGTAGCCTGGGCCTTCAAACCACAATGAAAATTTCCATTTTTAGGCTGTCTCGCCCTTCACACCTCACGTCCATTATACCACCACGTCTGATGGTTGTGGAATCCAGGAATCGGGAAAACCTAACTGAGGCACTTCAGGCATGCTATAGCTCAATGAATGACCCATCTAGCCACACTAAGTGTTGCGAAGGCCGGTCCAGATCTGTGAGACAACAGCAGAGAGGTCGAAGTAAACGCACGAAACTGACAGTTGACCTCAATCAACAACTTTTGGCACCAGACACGAAGATAACAGTCTCACAGATTAAACTCACTGCAGAGGCAAAAGCCTGAAGAGACCAATTGCCACAGAACTGGTCAACTCCACCTGGACGACATGTTTAAAATCCGTCGACGGCTGTTGATGCAGAGGTGAACCAGGTGATGAGACAAACCACCAAGTGCCTCTATAGCGACGTAAAAGGACTAACAGATAAGCTGACGGAAATCGGGAATATGTGATCTCAGATGGATCTGAAGATTATAATCCTAGCTGAAATATGGCTACCCTTTGACATCGCAGACGACATGACATGACACACTACACAAGAGGCAGAGTGGCTATGTATATGCAGAATTTAAAAGTCGAGAGGTGAAATGACACCCGACTAACTGAAGTGCCGAAATCATGTTGGTGTTGTTTCCACACAAATGTCACGAAAAACATGATTGACGGGATTTATTGTATTACTCCACGTACTAATGCCCAGAAAGATAAACTTACTGAGGTAATACTGAAAATACCACCCCTGGGGTTTGATCAAATACTCTTAGCTGGAGATTTTAACACCCCACTAATAAATCTCAGCAGACTGGGTATAACTCCCACTGGTTGGTTCCGACGACGATTTGGCGCAGCTACTGGAAGCTCTGGGCTTACTATGCATGTATGCAGTGCCGCTAGATGGACTAAGGGGGAAGTGTTACGTCCAGTTTTTTGCCCGTTGATCTTTAGAAGCACGGTTGTTGCTCTATCTGCAATTCACGTTCCCAAATATTTAAACCAAGAACGAAACTCCAAAGTAGATACCAAAGTTTATTCTTAACCACAAATTCGACCAAAATACGTTATTACAAATAGACGAACAATGTCGTTCTAACAACAATAATTATAATAATTACAAGTACCTTCTATTTTATTGGCTCTTGGAGCAAAAAACTGCAAACGAACAACCAAGAGAAACGGGAGTCCAAAATGTCCGCAAATAATAATTCAAACAAGTTTTACTCTTGTGATTTGTTGCATGTTACCCATTAATTCTCCATATCGTAAACCATCCAAATCTGGTGAAGTTGACATTGATTCAGAACATCGTGCAGTACATTTACTCAAATGGTTAATGAAGGTCATTTATCTAATAATGATTTGTCAGCTTCAACTAGTTCCAATCCTCATCCATTGAATGTTTCCAGAAAAGTTAGCTTTTCTGATCTACCTTTAATGAGTAATAGTGAAGAACGTCAACTAGACGGTTTACATCAATCTCTGATCAACACTGATGATAAATTCATGTCTGATGAAGATGATGATTCAGGTCATCATATTGAAGTTCACTTATTGAATCCAGATATCGATGAGATGCCAATATTACCACCAGAATTAAAAAATACACCTATATTTGAAGTAAAACTTGGAATGCTTAAACAAGCAACAGTTTATCGGACAGAATTTACAATACCAGATAATTTGAAGTCAGGTGAATTGGAAATTTTACGAACTGTTACAGAAATGGATGGTCATGTTAGTGTACCAGTTAATGTTGGTGCTTCATTTACTTTATTAAGTTGTGAACCAATCCCATCACCTGGTCATGGCCATATAATGGTGATGGAGATTTCAAGGACAAGACAACCTGGTGTTAATGAATTAATCACATTACGTCGAGTTGAAACAATAGCAGATTCTGTTTGCCTACTTTTGCATGGTATTTCTTTAGCTAAAGGACAAGGTACTCCACTTCTACGTTCTGGTATACATCGAATTACTGAGAATCAAGATTACATTGATTCAGATGATTACACTGAATGGCCTGGTTATGTGAACATTGAAGATGATGATGTTGATGACGAGGAGGAGGAGGAGGGGGGGAAAGAAAGTGATGTTGGTAATGGCGAGAAAGCCAAAGCTGTTTCTGCGGCAACCGAGAATATCGATGTTGATCAAGGCGCTAATTATGATGAATAATTATCGAGTTTATGTTGTTGTTATTGATTCAGTATTTTTTTTCTCGCTATCTCTCTCCCTCTCTTAAATGTACTTTTTGTATTCTTTCTGAGGTTTTTTTGATGTTTTGTTATTGTTGTTGTTTCTATCTTATTCAATGCATACATAACTCTTTCTCTCTCTCCCTTGTCTGTCTGTAGTCGAGTAATGCCTTTCCATTCGTCTATTGTTTATTTATATATTGTACACAGTGTACATCGCCTCCATCTCTCTCTCTCTATCCGCTTGTCTTATTCGTTTAGTGATTCATTTTCGATTCTCTTTGTAATTCAATACTGTTACTAACAACACTCGCTGTTGTTAAGTATCAATAATTTGTGTGTTACTGTCAGTACACACTTAGACAGCAATGACAGTGCATGGTGAGAAACTTACTTAGATATTTTTCTTTTTCAATACTGTTTTTGTTATATTTTTTCTGATGATAAAAATGATCATGTTTATATCTATATATATTTATTAAAATATTTATTATTAATACTCTACCTCTCTCTCTCTCTCTTTATTTCCCCTTATTTTATTTATTAGTTTTGTTTGAATTTACTTATGTGTAATTTACCGAGTTGTTAGTTAAATTACTGTAAAACTTTCAATTTTATCGTTTTGAACAATGTAAGCTGATAGGATTAACATTTTCAAACCAACTACATCAAAAAGAAAGAAAGAAATGTATCACTCTCTTATCGATTTATTAATGCCCCTGATAGATTGCTACTTATTTTAAGTGTATATGATACACTTTTTTTTCGCTAAAATAACAAACACTACATTTTAATGTGTTGTCACAATAGGATATATATATATATATATAGTATTCAAACATAATGATGTACAATTGGCTGATTTAATCAATATTACTCGTATATCATTAATTCGTAATAATGATATTTATTATTACTATTATTATGTTGTATAGTAATCTACTCTCTGTTCGTTTATTTTTTTTCTCTCTACGGAAGAATCAATAAACTTAGTGTTAAACACTGTCGCATCATTTAATTCTAACAAGAATACTAGTTTATATATGAAAAGAAAACCAAAGAAAACCAAGTTCACAAGTTAAGTAAAACAAATGTACCCAAAAAACAGTGAAATAATTGATATTTATACATGAAGGTTTTGATCAGCAAAATGTCTTCGTTTCTCCCGTAACACTCCCGACCAAAAGAACCTTGGTTCTTTTCACCGACAAAAATAAATAACAACAATCCAAGTATGTGCATCACAAGCAATCAACAACAAACATTCAATATAAATTCTACACCGGCCCACAATATCCCTCTAAGCAAAACAAGCCCTTTCTAACACTTCAATTTAGGGTTCACTCTCATCCCCTAATCCACACCGGAAGAACGAGTAGGACTTACAGCAGTACGCCTACTCGCCCTCCAACATGGATATAACCTATCAAACTAACTATGTACCTGTACCTTAGATATCAGGTCCTTGATTCCCCTATCTATCGTAGCATGACCTAACGGTAGTATAAACCTTATCCAATTAACCCACACGAACATGTGCAACACGTCGTAAAGCTGGTCATATCCTCTTAGAGATTTACTTTCCACCTCATGGGGATGAGTCGTTAATCCACCACCCATTGCTCCAAACAGCAGATACGATGAAGCCCGTGATGCTGACTTATCAACAGAAGTTCTTGACCCATAGATAATATGCAAGGGCGGGATCTCCGATTTTGACGTTTCCTCGTCTCCCGAAGACTCTAGGTGGCATAACATAGGAACAATATTCAACTCTCCATCTCCTGGTACAGAGGTTTGATCAGCATTCGTCAACGTCGACAAATCATTTGTCACATCAGTGACATCCAGGTTATTACCATCGTCATTATGATTCCGTTGTGTCAGACAAGTAGCGTCGTTTCTGGCTACACTAGCATCCGTAGAGTGAAACTCTTCCTTTGTTTTATAACTCATCTCTCTACATGAAAGAACAGCATTAGTGTCACAATCCAAAACCGATAAACTCACTTGTTGTTCTCCATGTTCCGTTTCAGAGACACAAGACATAAGCACGTCAATAGCATCGTTATCAGGCAACACTGTAGACTGGCTGTTACCATCAGACACTTCCTGCTCATCATCACTTGACTGACAGTCAACCGAAGTAGGAACACTTACAGTTACACAACCTTGTGTATCAACAATCAACTTAACATTCGCGACAGGGTCCGATGACGTCAAAACAATAGAAGGCTCATTCGATGAAGTTGGTCGACTAGTCACTATAGATGGACTGCTCACACTTTCTGTCTCCTTACTATCGCTGTCACTACTAAGATTCCGATGACTACTATTTCCATTGCTAGTCATAGCATCCGAAAAAGAACGAAGTTTAAGCTTCTTAATAATAGTAGCATCGATGTAAGAACGGATGTATGCCACTGCCTCATATCCAGTTTCCGAGGCGTCACAGAAAATATGAAGTTCCAGGAGCGAGCGATCTGATTGTGGGATTAATACACAGCGTGGAAAACTAACGTTCTCAACCCTCTGAAATCCACTTAAAATCTCTAACCAGCGTTTGCCTTCCTCACTTGGAATCTCTTCGTCCCATCCTAGTCCCAATTTACTCAAACGTTGAAGTAACTGCTTCATAGGAAGTGTGAATGGTGCTAACAATCCCAAGGGGTCGTATAATGGAGCTGCACTCGACAATATACCTCGCCTAGTGAGAGGGCATTTCGGTATGCGAACTTTAAATTCAAACGCATCAACCATAGTATTCCAAAATAATCTCAATGTGCGTTCCGTAGGAAGTCTCTCAAAGTCAATCTCTTTTACGGCTTCTGCTCTCTCTTCTGGATGAATTGATTCGAGAACCTGTAAACAGTTACTTGTCCACTTGGTAAGTCTGAACCCACCTTTTCTGAGAAGTAAACCAAGGGTTTTTGCAAGCTCGATTGCATCCTGCACACTATCAATTGATGTTAAATAGTCGTCGACATAGAAACTCTTATCTACAACTTCCTGGACATCTTTATTCAATTCCTTTCCGAATATATCTACCGTCTTCCGAAGAGCGAAATTAGCGCAAAAGGGAGAGGACACGGCTCCAAACGGATGAACTGTCAAACAATATTCTTTAGCCTTTCGTCCTATATCACCGTCTTCCCACCATAATAGTTAAGTACATCTTCCCCACTACATTCTAAATGCTTATATCTTGTTTGAAAATTCTTACTATTTCTCCATAACTGTTAACTGTATAGCATTGATGCCTAACCAATAGTTCATAAGTTGTAATAGCCAGACGAGTTTGTGAAAGGAACTTGCAGAAATAGTGTTTCTCAACAGGATGCGAGACATAGAACACCAAGTAGAACTCAATAGCTTCTTTTAAACACTTAACATGAGCCTAACAACACAAAAGGAGGGAGGGTGGAGTTACTGACCAGCAAACATTGATGGTGTGGGCGATAACTTCAAACCACCCATGTTTGTGGGGCAGAACATTTTGTTTGCTTTCGGCTCTTTAGATTGATGAGACGACTAATCAGTAACACTGAGGTTGCTCTTATACGCTTGCTACTTCTGTGGTTCATGTTTCCAAAACTATGCTGAGGTCGCTATTCTGTCGAGACACCTGCAACATTCTTACTCAGGCGCTAACAGTATGACTTAGAGGTTGGCATTCAATAATAAAGAAAAAAAACAGTTAGACAGTGCGAGATTTTATTCGTCAAATTTTTATTTTTACAAACTCTACTCTTTCAACTAGAATTTCGATTTCAACGTACATAAATCCAGCTTCTTACTTCGACTTCTCTTCTGTCCACCTGACACTGCACAACTCTCCCTTCTTTTTGCTGTACTCCTTTATCTGTGCGTTATATTCTTATATTCCCATAATTTACTTTAATTTAAGTGGTCAGTATGAATTTTATCTTGACTTACTACTGTATTGACTACTTCAACATGACAGGTTAAGTAGTGCTTTGGTTACATATATACACTTGCCACACTGCTGCCTTTTTCTCTCTCTCTTCACCTTTTCAGAACCCCATTCACGGTGGGAAATCCTTGGCAACTCTAGGGAACATGCACCCTAGGTACATGACTGTCTGGATCACAGCTCGTATCAAGCGCGTTCCATATGACCTTACCCAACAAATTCACTATTGATCTCGGCAAATCGCCAAAAGAACCTATTGTGCACCTTCCTTCCTTATTTGTACTCTACTATTGAAAATGAGGCTGTACAATACTGTTTCTGTCAGTGACATGGTGTAAATATGCAATCAGAAACTGACTCTTATACTTAATTTAACTGCTATAACTTTACAGTGATTGTGAAAGCATTTGTGACAATTTGATCTAGCCTGTAAACTGGCGTGACTCTTGTAACGTAGTTATTTGAGAATAAATTATTATTATTATTATTGGCTCTTGGAGCAAAAAACTGCAAACGAACAACCAAGAGAAACGGGAGTCCAAAATGTCCGCAAATAATAATTCAAACAAGTTCACAAGTTAAGTAAAACAAATGTACCCAAAAACAGTGAAATAATTGATATTTATACATGAAGGTTTTGATCAGCAAAATGTCTTCGTTTCTCCCGTAACAGGAAGAATCCCCATACCTGGTTCAGTTGTTAAAATATGATCAGCTCCTGTTCGAGGATGTTCACGACCATACTTTAATAGGAATTAACGACGATGGCACAGTATTGTTTAACATAGTCATAAACGAAACACTCACACAGGACGAAAACGAGCCCTATCTTTACTACACTGTGTGAAACACACGCGCGTGAGAGAGCCTTTTACATGCCTTATGGCAACGGGAGTGATGGAGGCTGGCAGTAGATAATCACAGGTAAACAGTGAGATACGTCATCCAGAATGCTGTCTTAGACAGTGTACCTCAGTCACATCACAAATCCGGAAGTTGAAGAACATGGGTTGGGCGCGGCAGTGAACGCTGCTTGCAGGTTTCCGACCGTAGTTGTTACCTGGCACTGAGAAACAGATGCAATACCGAAGTTCGAAGTGAAAGGGGATGATTTCAGATGAAGCTGACTGTCAAAATACAGGCAAATCCTAAGCATCTGTTTAGGTTTATGACGAAAGAAAACCTGCGAATCAGGATTTGAGTTCTGTCAAACGTCCGGATGGGGAAGACCTCGCCAAACTAGATATGGCTGAAATATTCTGCGACAACTTCACCGATTGGCAAAATCAAGTATGTTTAGGGTACTACTCAAACCCAGTGTTAGCTAACGGCTTTGATAATATTCAACTTACGCCTGACCTAGTACTAGGAAAATCAAAACCCTTGGGCCCAGGAAATTCACCGGCACATGAAAATATCGGCCTCATTATCTTGAAGCAGTATGTCAAAGCCTTAGGTTCACCGATACATGACCTGCACAGGCAATCATTTGAGTCGCACCAAATCCCATGTGAATGGAAACAAGCTACTCTCTGACAAATCTTAGAAGGCGGATACAGGAAGGACCAGCCTTTTACAGACCAGTCGCATTACTAACAGTGCTATCAAAGGTGATGGAAGAGCTGGTGAACGAACAGATGAGGGAGTACATGGATAAGAACATACTACTCCATGAAGCTGAACACAGGTTTCGGAAAGAGAGGTCGTGCCCATCCAATCTTCTCAAAGCATGGGATAGTTGGACATCCTGCTTGGACTGAAAAATACCGGTGCACATAATATTCCCGACTTTGAGAAAGCTTTCGAAACAGTACCACGCTCATGCTCATCTCAAAGGTTGCAGAAATGGGCTTCAATGACCCATTCCCATCTGGGCTCAGAAACTACCTTGGGAATAGTAAGTTTAGCACCAAGGTAAATAGAATGCACGCGAGTCGGCGATTATTCACATCGAGAGTTTCACAGGGGACCATCTGAGATCCATTTTTCTCCGTGATATTCATTAACTACAAGTTAGACACAGTTAGCTTGCCAACATTGATCTATGAAGATGATGTGAAGCACCGCAGGTCCATTAGAAGCGAAGAGGATTCCATTGAGCTTCAAAAGGACCTTACATCTATTACTGACATCTATCACTCCAGAATAATTCTTAACGTTGTTTAAGACATATGCACGACCACACCTTGAGGTTCAAAACTTCGTTGCAACCCGTCTCCTTAAAAGAGACATAAATCTCTTGAATCGAGCGCAGAGACGAGCAACGAAATGGCTCATAGGGTTGAAGAACAAACCTTAGGAAGATAGATTCCAGCACGTAAGACTATTTACCCTGAGTTACAGGAGAATCGGAGGTGATCTGATTATGGCGTACAACAAATTAAGCACGCCCAACCATCCCTACGTGGGCACCTTACCAATGCATCACCACCACTCTCCTCAAGGTAATCCTTGAAAAATTGTGCGTCGAAGAGCCAATTCTCAGGTTCGAGCTCGCTGTTTTTCTTTAAGAGTCGTCGCACCTTAGAATTCTCTCCCAGCCGAGGTGATCACAGCCCCTTCAGTGAACAGCTTTAAAAAGAGACTTGATAAACACTTATTCACATACGGATTATCATCTCCTTCTTGTATAAACTGTGCCTGATGCATATCTTGAGACCTGCTAGTTGTTATCATTGCCATCTCCTCAGACCACTAACTTAATCTATCTCGCTCATTACCTCTGTTTCTTTTCCCTTGCTCACACTTCGTTCCTCTCTCACAATCTTCACTACCAATTATTATACTAAATTATCTATTTATTTACTTAGCTCTGAAATCCTCTTCTTATTAGCATCATAATTTTATGCTTATTATTCTTCACACCGCAACTAACTGACCTCTAGTCTGATGATGTGATATCTGCTGGTATCCAGAAACCCTACTGCCATGAAACAAACGTTTTCATTCAAATCACGGGACAAACTCACAAACAACTGCCAACTAACTAGAATTATTCAGTCTAGTGGCTAGACCCCCATCCATCGGACACGACCGAACACTTAGAACCGTACAAAAGAACAAGAATCGAGAGTAAAGAAATAAATTGATTTATACTAGCTCGTGTAAAAGGTATTGGATATTGGATACAGGCAAAGGTTTATCTCAAATTCGACCTTCTACGGTACTCCTAAAATTCAGTTGCTACATTATCTAAGACTGACGTTCATAATATAATTATTTTAGACACCGAGCTCTTTACTTATCGTAGGTTTTTACTTTCCGTTTTTATCATCCTGCTTTAGATTATCGAATCCATTGGGTAAATAATCGACTGCAACTATAACTTCCATTCAACCTTTCCAACAACAATCTATATAAAGTTTAAGTAAAAAAACTATAAACGACTGGACATTGTAGGTCAACCATATTTGTTATTCTCTCCTCCCATGTACACTTTCTTGATGGTTAGAGCTCTTCCCAAATAACGCGTAAAGTATTCGAAAGCACAGATTTTGCGAAATCACAACTAACTGACAAAGCTGCTTACTAGAAACCTGGAATAAAAATGGCCTTCAGCTTTAAATCTTCAAAATACCTTCTGATAACACTTAATTTACTCTACTTAGTAACTTGGGATATGTATATGAAAAACCACTATATTTTCTAGGTTGTTGCTTTCATTCTTGTTGGTGTCGCTGCATATGCCCGGCTAAGCATTTACGTAACAAGTGTTCATATTGTTGGTGGTATAATAGCTTGTGGAGTTTTCCTCTTTGTGCTTGCTGTAGTTGGGTTATTGGGAGCTATAAGACATAGCCAGCCGATATTATTTTTCGTATCCTTCTAACATGGAGAGCTGCCTCCTGTTTTTTACTGACCTAGGAAAATTGTGACCTTCATATTGTTGTTTTTTGTGCCTCGAAGCTCTATAGTTTATGAACTACTCGATAATCAAAAATTACTACGTCCCTGTACTTAGCACAGAGTAACTAAGTAGTCAAGAAATCTCCCCTGTTTTCTGACTGGTAAATGATAGAACTATTTGTTTTTGCTAATCTTGGAAAACTTTACCATTCTGAATGTTCAACTGGGTATAAAATACAATGATACGTAGTATTGATTCATTATCATAAAATAACTGGCTAGAAATTCTTAATTATAGGTAATTCTGTCTGGCAATATTATCTTTTTGAAGTAAATTGAACGTAATTTTCATTGAATAAATTGTAAGTTTTGTGCACCCACCGGAGATAAAAAGACGAAACTCCTGAATTTTACTTTTATCTAAACATATCGTTTGTACGGATGCACTTAGATATTTATGCGCCACGTAAGTCAGTGACTTTGTGTGTGAGCTCAAATACTGTCCGGATGCCCCAACTGAAACAGGTAGTTTTCCTAGCGGACCATTTCCCGAGCCTTTGATATGGAGGTCTAATCCACAGGACTGTGGAGTAATGTTAGGAGATCTAGTTTCATGGTACCCAGTGACTAATGATAGGTCCACACGCCATTTGTTCCCTTAGGACCCTGAAGTCCATGTACACGGTTGGAATTAAACCATGGTTTTTCAACTCCCTGACTAACTCGGCTAAAGCTTCGGACACGGGCTTTTCGTCCTCTCAACTCGGTAAACAACACTCCCACCACATGAAGGCAGTAATTGGAAGTTCTTTGAGTGGCTAAATATGTATGACCACATGAGAGCGTCTCGAGAGGGATAGAGGAACCTCCCCATTCTCGACTTTACCCGGCCTTTGGGCGGGGGGGGGCGGCTTGAGTTTATAGATTTTCAACCCTAATAAAAGATAAGTGATAATATTTGCTCAACTGTATCTCTCTCTGAAAATTTATTAAAAATCTTAACACATACTATTTTTGATTTTACTTTTACTTTTGGCACAGTGAATTGGCTCAGGTTAGTGCCTGTGTGTTGCTTGTGTAATCAGTGTCATCAAAATCTGTAACTGAAAGGAATTACTTGTGTAAAAGGTAAGGGGATTTAGATGGTAAAGACTGTAATCGGTCTTGAATTTTATAATCTACTACCTATAGGCATTATTCTGTAATACCTTGAAGACTCCAACCCAAAAACATAAACTTGAGTTCAGAACTAAAATTAGTTATCAGGATTCTAATTGATGAGTAACGTTCACCTCTCAAAAGACTTGTCTATGATTCCTTAATAATTACTAGTACATAATCCTACTTTTTAGCCTCTTTCTTGTTCAATTTTCCGTAGCATGTGCTTGTCTATCACTCTCTAGCGATTATCAACAGGTCTTAGTTGAAACAGCATGGAAACAAAGCTCCGATAACTCAAAATTAACTGTCATGAAAGCGTTTAAATGTTGTGGTCTCCATAGAACCGATCTCCCTCCATCTGACCCACTGGGATGTCCACCGTGCAAGTTAGCCGAGGTAAGTAGTTACTTTGTTTGCATACATTGTTACCTTGTTAGGATTTATAGTTTCCAAGTGTGATAACCTGAAACAGTGCTCGACTGTATCAGTATCTACTTTATCATATACTAAGTGTTTTATAGAACAAGTACATTGAATGTGTAATGAACTGCATACATCTACAATTCCTAAAGGTCCGCTTTGCGGTTTTTTTTTATTACAAAATATCAATTATCTTATCAAACAACTTCAAGATTCTGGTCATTTTTACTTTAGCAGGCTGTCACAAAACACTAACCACTGATTTTATAGTGCGTATCAAACAACCTACATCGTATTGCTGGCGACCTAGACATGTTTCGTAACTCTGTTATGAATGATATACCGTTTATCCCCAACCGATCTTTCAGATAACTTGTTTTTGTGCCTGTAACCATTAGAAAATATGTATTAATTACAGATGTTTGGTTGCATGTCTTCGAAGTATCAATCATTGAGTAAAATGCTTTAGAGTTTGACTCTGATCAGAAAGAGGAAGTTAAATTAATCGATGAGATTGAAAACTTAGACCCTGAAGTAGATAGTTCAATAAAAGAATGCTTATTAGCGGTAGGAACTGTTTTTTTATGTATTCTGAGCTGGTTCATGCAAATTTCTGACTGGTTAGATGGTGAAATCATATTCTGCCCATCAACAGTTTCGTCTCTTAAAGTACTGGCTAAAGCAGTATTAAACTGAAGAAAATCTAAGGGATATCAAACAAAAGTATGGCGTTAGCCCATAAAGTCAGTGATTGTTGATGTAAATTGTGTTGAGTCCTCCAAGTGAGGAAATCATTGTTTAGAAACTGTAAATGACATAGCTCAGGTTTATCCACTCTTTTAAATCTGGAACCGTTGTTTATTTTCCGTTTTCCACTTACGCTTATCATCTGCTTTAGTGTATCCCTCATCTTTCGTTGATTTATCACTTCTTATTACGGACAAACAGTCAACGTAGAGCTTGATACAGATACAAGCTGGTCTATGCTGTTTATGTATTTCTGTCAACCTCATTCTTTCAGACTTCTACATTTTTATGCTGGGTTTAAACTTTATGATTGGTTTTGTTCTAACCCATACCTACTGATTAGGTTTTACATTTTCGCGCTTTTTACTTTCACATTTTTCGAGGTCATCTTAATGTAATTCTAAATGTGGTAACTGTGGTTAATAAAGTATTTATTTTTATACTAGACGAAACTATCCAGTTGTTGTTTTTAATCAAGCTCAAGAAATCAGTTAAATAATACCATTCTATTTTCTCTAGCTGTCTTGCTGCAATACACCCGAAGGTAAAATCGCTAAATGCTGCCAAGGTCCAAATATGAACAATAACGCCCTTTGTCCATGTACTACAACTTGTTGGACTGTAATTCAAGAACGATTATCAACTGGGGTTCGAGTTACTGGTGCCACTAGTCTCTTCTTCAGCGTTATTGAAGTGAGTTCTTGTCTTGCAATCATGATGCGGTTACTGCTATTTTATGCTATTACTAGTTTAATATGTATTTATATCGACTAGTTACCTTTATAGCATACAGTCCACATGCAACCGATAGAAAACTATAACCGTGCCCATAATTTTAAAATAGCTGAATTAGGTTTTCTACTATAGTATGACCTTCGACAATCATATTAAGAGGGTAATTAAATGGGATTAAATTACCTGGTAAATATTTTCCACGCTCATCATGGTCATTTTATGCTATTGTGTCAATAATCAAATTTTTGTGGCTTATTTTTGCCATCCACCGTCAGTGTTTTTACACGAGTGATCACTCACAGTTGATGAACGTCTATTGATAACTAATGAACTCATTAAAGCTCTTGTTTTTAACCCCCACTATATTCTTGCTTTTGTATGTTTAAAGTGGGTGTTAAGTTCCCATGCTCTTTAATTTACAGAGTAGTGTCGATCTTCATTTCTAAACATCATTTTAAAGCTGCTTGCATGTAGGTCCGATTATCTGTAACACCTACGTTTTGACTAGGTGTTAAACTCACTATTTATTTAAAATAATTGCTTCCTGGAGCTATTTCTGGGGTTTTAGATACTATACCGAATTTTTCATGTTTGCAGTACAATAAGCGTAATCGCCGAAACAAATTTACCAAACGCATTCTGGAACAATTAGAAATCATTAAGATTAGTTGTTTAAAAATAGTGTCTGGCTGTTACTGGTTCTTCAATGATTTATGAAAAATAGTTTTACTAAAATCTCTCTGTAGTGGGTAGCCGTTATTTATTTATAGTAAAAAAATGCGGAATAAAGTATGACAAATTACTGTATGCAAAGATGGATTCCGTTCATATCGAAGGTACATCTCACTTCATGACAAACTCACTACAAAACTGAGATGAAATAATTACTGGCTTCGTTTACGTCTTGATGTATGACCTATGGGATCCCATTAAAGGAGTCACAATAAACCAAATGATCTTTATATAAAACAACTGTTTGTTCACTTGTCTGCATAAAGTAAATAGGATTTGACTAGCAGTGGAATCTAAGACACCTTTCATCCTATTCGGTTCCAGATTTCTGGATGTTCCTGTGTACCGGAATTGATATCTGTTCCGAAACTCATTCTATTATCATCTAATTAACTGCCTACTAAATATCTGTTCCTGTTACTCTTGTGCGCAGAATAAGTTAAACGTGATAGATGTAAATTTATTCGTCCTATTTAGCCTAAGATATGGATATTGTAAATGTTTGTGTGTGTGTATTTGTCTGTTATTCAAATGTAAAAATTTAAGAAAAGATGAAGTCTTGTGTGAAGAAAATGACAGAAACTCTGATAATAGGAGTATGGATTTAGGTGTGCTCAAAAATACCAGATCAACGATTCCTAATGTGCTTTTGAAACCAATAATTGAACCCAAATTTTTTCATAATATGTGTATGCATTATTATAACTCTTTAGTCAATAAATTCTTAGAATTTTCTGTTATTAACTTGTTGTCTTAATTATCAATGTTTTATTTGTTTATAGCTTCTAGGAGTATGGATAGCACTTCGTTACCGACACCAACGTGATCCTCTACTTGATCCAAATAGCGTTCTCTAAATTGTTTCTTTCATATTCATTGTTATGATTATTTTTACTACTAGTATCATATCATATTAATTACGCAACATTTCATAGATGCTTGTAATAGAATAATATTTGTCACATGAATCAATTCACTCTAGTCATAAATACTGTCAAAGTTGACTCAAACTCTTGACCTTCTATTTATTTCTTTGCCTGTTTTCATGCATTACTGCTTTCATTGTTTGCCAATTTTTTCTCTAATTTATAATGAATATTATTTCCACAAGTGATAAAAGCCTCTATAATAAACACTATTGTCATTTATTCAATAACAGTTTGCGTTCCATCTATACAAATTTATGCTTATTTACTTGTAATCCATTCTATGCTTGTTTATTACACAATAATTATCTTCATTATGACTAATGTTATTTGGAATTAGTTGAAAAAAAACTGATGAAACATTAAATAGATTTTGTGTAAATAATTCTTCTCCAACCGCTTTTTATTAATGTGTACACACACACACATCTGCTCTAGGTGTGATACCTAGTGGGTTGTACGGAATTTCTACTGGTACGTACATTGATCGTTGACAGTTTTTTTTATTTTACTGGTATTTGGTTATTTTTGGGTTATGATCTGATAAGTTGTAGTTCAGTTGTATTAATTAATAACCCACATGTTCGTTTTTGTTTGTCATATTAATGCGATCAGTTTTTCTCAATACCATCTATTAATTTCTTAGAACCCATGATTATTGTTAGTTTTTAATAATTAGCTATATACTAACAATTCCATTTGCGCTTCTGATAGCGGGAGAGTCAATGAGATCATTATTAGAATGGTTGACTTAACTGTTATAATAGGAAATATCTCAAAGCTGGGAACATGAGTTTGCCAATGGTTATTGAATTTTGTCTTAATCAAATTAGTTAACTGGCTGGTTCATTATTCCAAAAGTAAGTGACAATAATAATTGCCTATTGTTATGTTTGGTGCAACATGTTTCATTTTGACTATTATTCTCATATGTAAAGTGACCTAAAGAACACCGATTGCAAGCTATCTAAAAGCAATATTCTATTAAAAGATCACTGCAGAAAATAAACTTTCGATTCAAATCATTCAGTAACTAATAAACGATTTTAATCTTGTGAAGTATTTTGTGTACTTTCTGTTCATCGAAATAGTTTACATATCAATAAACTTTGCACCCAATGTGTTTATGAGTTAATTTTTAATATTTTTAATTGATGAACATAATTGCTAAGTTTTATTTAGGTAATTCAATTATTTGTTATTCAGTACCGTCAAGAATAATTTGATACTAAATTGTATGAAGGTGTTTCGCTTATTGCTTAAATTTTCAGTTGAAGTCATTTAGCTTAATAATATCAAAAACTACTATCCGAATTAACGACTGGTACATGTAAATCGATATCACTTTTAAAAAGGAAGAAGGTTATCTCATTAGTTCAAAATATGATTATCCATTTATTAACTTACTGCTCTATAACAAACAGGAAACAAACTTGATTGTCATCGACTTGCAAGGATAGTATATTATATTTTCAGGTACTTATCACTCCAATAGATTAATACAAGTTATTATATAAGCATACAAATGAAGTGTGTAGAAATGACTAATTTTACTGAACATTCAGAATATTTTCACTCAGTATTTTTTTCTTGATAAGCAGCTCATTATTGTCCTACACAAATATATTCTTGGTATAATAATAGATCAAGTAATGTGCTACATAAGCCAAAATGACTTGTGAAGAGTAGAGCGGGAAAATAATCATAGTCGGGAAACGAGAGCGAGGATCCGGTGACACGACATGCTACTCTAATCCGATTGTTCCAACCCCCATATTGAGTAAAAAGAAGAAGACTTGATATGAAGTAGAACCTATATTCTACAAACATCCAGAAAGTACGAGGTCCGAGTCCAGAGGAGAATCAAGATCCCGGACTAGGGATCCTGGTCCGCGTCATAAAACGTTACAGATAATGCGTAGTTATACATTTAGATCGAATAGGAAACAGCATCAAAGTCTGTGACATTGGAAGTTTAGACGACCAATAAGAAACAACATTTGAAGTGACATTGATATCTAGGACGACCATAAAATTGACCAGTAGGGATCAACCAATAAGATTTGACCAATAATTCTCTTAGGATATCGGATGAATAATCCTAACACTATGAAAGTTGTTTTCATTTTTAATGATCCCGAAAAGAACTAAGTAATGAAGGTCTTGCCTACGCTATTACGTAACTATAGAGTTTAAGGAACAATCACTTGACGTTCGTCGCATATGACCTTCTTGGTGAATAGTTTTTGATGCATAAATTCTTATTTTTCATTCCTGAGATTCATCCATCCTTTATAGACCTTAACTTCTGTACTTAGTCTTTCTGACACTATTTCGACTTTCTATTCAACTTATCACTCTCAAGTTCGGTTTGACGTAATAAGTTAGTCTGACGTATATTTGTGCCAGGTTATTCATTAATCGTGGCCTACTTATCGTGCATTATTGTAAAAGATCACATTTATGTAATAATAATTCAACAGTTTCCATTTTTTTTATATTCTAATGATTATCAGCTTATTATGGAGACTAACTTTCAAATCATTGATTGACTATTTAAAGCATCCCCTTTTGTCTGAGAACAATTACTATTCAAAGTGTGTATTCATTTACTTATCCGTTAATAATATCCATTATCTAAGCTATAATATATTGTCAAGTTTTCTATCAGACATTTTGGAATCGCCTGAAAGCATTTTCATCATTATTTAAGTGGATTTTTTTTATGTAATGTAGAAAATAACATAGAACACACAATGAGCATGTTTGTTTTGTTTCAGTTAAAATAAATGAAATCTAATAAAATTCATACATAAAATAGATTCATTCTTTATTTTTTTTTTTAAATTTATTTATTTATTCATATTGCATTTTTATTTTGACATAAATTTACAAATTTTCTTTCTCAAAGATAAAGCACATTCGATAATATTTTATTTACCTGATAAGCATTATTTTATTAGTTTAGTTTAAATCAGTATAAATCTTTTCATTATTGTTAGTAGTAGTAATAATAATAATAATAATAACATTAGAAGTAGCTAGTTCACAACAACAGTCTTAGTTTAAAACAATTCAGATACAAGTCTAACATTGTTATTCATGTCATTGAATGTGGATTTTTTTGCTTCAAGATGAGATTTACGCCCAGTATTATCATAATTAGTATAATTTGGATCTTCTTTATTAATATTATTACTATTATTATTATTATTGTTATTGTCAGTATCAGTGATATTAAATTGTTCCGGATCCATACCACCATAACAAATTGTACCAATTTCTAAGGATAATTCAGCATCATACAATTGATCAGTTGTTATTCGAATATCACGAATTGGTAATAAAGTTGGTTGTTTTGTACGTACAGTGAGTAGGAGACTTCCACTTTGTCTGTGCTAATAAGCAAAAAATAAAATTACAAGAAGAAAATCAATAATTCAACTTGTTTTCTCTTCAAAGGAACAGATAAAACTCAATTTCATAGCCATAAGTATTGAACGAACTTATATGTAAATGTAATCTGTAGAGATGAAGAATTGATTTGCAAAAAAAGACAGTATTCAGTTTTAAGAGATGTAAAGAATGAATATAGCTACGTTTATGAAAATACTTTCAAGTATTGTTACAAATAGACTGCAGTTCTGTAACTAACAGTTTGTCATACATTTAATTTTTTGCATATAACTGGTCGATAAAATGTACTTTGGATAGTGTAGTTAGTGTTCATAGTCTCTAAATAACTTAAATTACTGTATATTTCTTGTTCAAATTCACTCACATTCATTGAAAAACTCAAAGGAAGTAAATTTAAATGGTTTCTGTAAAACTGTGCATAAATAATTTCGAGTACATAAGCTTTACTGAAGTCAGCAAAAATCAGGTCATTGTAATATTAATACTTGGAGGTTGTTATTTGATCACATAGTAAATGAAAATCTTTTCATGTAAACTTAAGATAGTGGAGAAATTTCATCAGTCAGTCAGTCAGATGCAACGTAGAACTTTGTACATAAGTACATCAGTTCATGTTATCATACCACATCAGCACAGAGAAGTAATCATCAATTCAAATCCAATAGTAGAAGAGGTAGTAAGGGAATTAGAAGTAATCAGAGAGGTTAGGATTAGAAGATACTACTCAAGAAGTATGATTCAGTGAGAAAAGTTTAGAGAGTCGAAACTAGAGATGTTGAAGAATCCAGAAGATTAGGATTTGAGAGAACACAAAGAATAAATGCACTGGCGCCATTGCAAACGATTTTGAGCCATGTCATTCAAGGTCTCTAACCATCGATTATTATCATCTCGCGGACCCCAACCAGGTAGTCGACAATTACCGACATGGCTCAGTCCACTAGTCAATGACTTCATGGATTTCTGCCATGTTTTGGTTTGGCCGCCCCTAGCTTTCTTTCAACCTATTCCTACTCTACAAAACAAGGTTCGACGAGGCAGTTGGTGGTTGGGCATACGCAACACATGTCCCAACCACCTCAACTGATGAAGTTTCACCACTTCATCTATTGACCTGCCATTCTTACCTAGCACCCGATTCCTAATAACAGCATTGCTCACTCGGGTGTCCCAGGATATACGAGCAATGCTTCGAAGACACCTATGATTGAAAACCAGTAACCTACGAATATCTTCTACTCTCACTGGCCATGTTTCACAGCCATAAAGTAAGACGGAGCGAACCACTGCGCAGTACACTCGTCCTTTAGTCAGCAAACGGATATCTCGCCTACGCCATAAGTGACGCAGGTTGGCAAAAGCCAATCGAGCCTTCTGTATCCGTGCTGAGATTTCGTCAGTCACCCGGCCATCGGCACTGATGAGACTCCCAAGATAAGTGAAGCGGTCTACACGTTCGACTACTTCACTCCCTATCACTAGTCCAGGTACCGATGAAACCCAGTCTTGAAGCAACATTTTGCATTTCGAGGGGGAAAACCGCATCCCGAACATGCTTGCATTGTTGCTTAAGGTAGTCAGAAGACTCTGCATTTTGTCAGCGTCTTCACCGAATAGAACTATGTCATCGGCATATTCTAGATCATTAAGCGACTTTCCTGGTAGAAGGTCTACTCCTGAAAATTCAGACGAGGATAATGTTATGTCTAGGAGCATGTCTATGATAAAATTAAACAAGAATGGAGAAAGTGGACATCCCTGACGGACACCACTTGATGTAGAGAATTCCGGTGACAGTTCGCCATAAGCCCTCACTCGACCAGTGGTGTTCGAGTAGAGAGCTTGTATAAGGTTAATGTACTTCATAGCTAAGGTGGACGATTTCGGTAGAGTTTCGTTCTTTGAACAAAATAGTGTGTTCGTGGAGTTGTTATTCTTCTTCTGAAAATAACATCATCAGCACAAACTTCAGGTAGAAGTATTCGAATCTAGTTCAGAGAATCAAACTCACTAAAAACTTAACTTATTTGTAATGTTACTAATCGCTACTTCTATTTTTTTTTTAAGTTGAATGCTTTACTTTCTTTTGTAAAATTACTGTGTTGTAATACAAAAAGCAATTTGTTTTTTTTGAAAGCATTGATTGATGAATCAGAATACCATCAGCAATCAATGTTAAGATAGAAAATGTTATAGAAGCTTATCGGTAGTAACGATCAATATTAAGAATCTATGATGTAGGTATTCTATCCGGTGTTTTTATTCTTTACCTAATTTTGAGTTTTTAATGGGATTGCTTGCAATATTAGTTTGAGCGTTAGTGTCAGTGAACGCTTTCAAAGTGAAAATAACAACTATTTCCTTACGTGGTGTTATTCTAGACAGTATTCAATGTGACGACATAGGGGAATATAAACCAGTGACCTTGAATCTTTAAGTTTCTTCATTTCCTTAAACACTGGGTAGATAAAATTCAACAAGGACAAAATATAGAAAGGAAAGACACCAAACTCTGTGCTATAATATACTAAGTATGTGAAAAAAAATTATAAACCGCTTGGATCACCTTATTTTTGAAAGACTAATTCAATCAATATGATTGTAATCTTTGACTGATTAAACTTAATACATTTCGATCGAACACATTACGCCGAGAAATAGAGAAAGACATGAGAAGAATGAACAAAAACTGGAAAGAACTAGGAAGGGAAGCCCAGGACAGAGTTGGTTGGAGAAAACTGGTGGGCGGCCTATACTCCATTGGGGGTAACAGGCGTATGTAAGTAATTTTGATCGATTAATTAACCATTATATAAACTTTATACATCTACTCCGTACAACATAGATTTCCTTTCTAGATAATGCCAAAAAAGACCGATTCAAATTTTCTATCAAAAATGTCCCATTTGCTTAGTTTCGAGTTGTACTTCTCGTCATTATTAAAGCTTGTGATACTACCTATAGGATTGCCCATAGTCAAGGAGAGAATAATCCTGAACTGAACACTGTGCATCATTATTCCTTATAACTCAAACTGGTGCAATAAATCGGATAAAAATGGTTTATATATTATATGAATTAAACGGTTTATTGTCCATAGCGATACTAAGTTACGCTGAATTACATCATTCAACAGTGAGAAAAATAAGTTCGTGTTATTTCTAAGGCTTAGTTCTAGATTGCTTACTACAACAATTAAGTTAAATGTTGACAAATTGAAAGAAACCGCCACTGTTTACAACTTTTTCCAATCAATGATTTCTAGGCGTTGATGACCATTACCTTTGATTAAAATGGTACTAATAAAATTTTTGCATCTCCTTTATCATGAGTTTTTTGTGTGTATTGATGTGATTTTCATGCATTTAATCACTTACTTGAGTACACTCACTACTGTATTGATTAATTTTTCAAACTTGACAATGAACATGCTTTATTTTGATTCCATTTCTAGGTAATAAAATCTTATCAGTGATTGAATAAGTAGTTATGTGCTCACCATCTTTATTGAATTGACTGATAAGTTTTTTCGCAGATTTATTCTAATACACATGTGATGATGATGATATCACTTTTATTTAGAACAATTTGTCGATTCTATAATATTAAGTTTATGCTGTTTATTTTGTCATGTTACATTTAAATTTGTGTTATAAAGTTATTTTGACATAAGACTAATTTTAATTTGTGCAGATATTCATGATTCAAAATTAAGTTTTTACTAAAAATCATTAAAATGAGAGAGAGGGAGAGAGATAGAGAGAGTATTGGCTATTCCAATAACTGATAATTTTGTACATACTAGTGATTAACTTTGATAAGAATTTGTGAGAAAAAAAGAAGTTTCTAATCAATACCAATGAAATTTGAAATCAGTCAATAATGACATTGAATATATGTTGGTATAACACGGATATTTGGATGAAACACTTGTCTAATGCTTCCAGATTTCCAATGGTTCTCCAACAGATATCGTTCTCTGATAAAAAGTCATACAAACTATTCTCTACAAATCTTTTGATTCAGCAGAAATATCATGTTAGATAGCGTGATAATTGTAGGAAAAGAATTACTGTATAAAATCTTGTTGAAAAGTTTGAGTTTATTACTTGCTTAAGTAATGAGTACTTTCGACTATCAAATGAAAGCGACACCGGTCTCTAATCTATTATTTAGTGAATAAAACCGCTGTATAACTGTCTAACACATATGTATATTTCATTTTCTATCACACGTAGTGCAAGAAGGGAAATTGAAGCTGACACATCTTAAAATATTTTCATCATGATTATCAAACCACACAATCATGTGTCCTCGTTTCTTTCACTTCGTTTTAGTATTAAACTGGGCTTCTTTTTTTTCGTCAACAATCATTCAAAGGGCTATGGACGACTAGCATTAGTTCATATTCATGCCTTTTCAATGAATTGTGAATGCAGTTTACGAATAATCACAATCTTAGTTTTTCCCTTCAAAGCATATGCTAACATTCCGAGCTCATTCCATAAATCGTAATTTGTCAATCAGTTAGTTAGTCAATCAACTATGAATATACAAACAAGAAATATTTCTTTTCAAACATACTGATAGATAGTTAGCTACAATAATATGTTTACAAAATAGTATTAAAAAAAAAATTAATAAAACTTACCGTACATGTATTCTCTTCAATTTCAATAGAAAATAATGGTATAGTTTCATTGAATTCAATCAACATGTTATTATCACTTAATAAAGATATAATTTGTAAAATATTTTGTATATTACGACAATTGACTTTTAATCGTTGTATAGCTACTTCACTTGACATTTGAAGAAATACTAATTGATCTTTTGGCATATGATATTCAATTTGCTAAATGTTTATTTACAAAAAGAGAGAGAAAGTATGACAGTTTTATGAAAATCAAACTAATAAAATGTTATCATTGTGTTTATATTGTCATTTCTGAATCTGTTAGGATATTTATTCATCAAATATCCTAAGAGAATTATTTTTGAAAGTCTAATTCTATTGGTCAATTCCTACTGGTCAATATATAATGGTCGTCCTAATTGTCAATGTCACAGACTTCAATGTTGTTTCCTATTCGACCTAACTGTATAAATATGCATTATCTGTAAAGCTTATTATTCCATTCCTTCAGTCCTTCTGTACTCGACCCCATAAACAACTTCCTCTAACGGTGTTATGTTCTGATATATTGGAGATTTTGGAACAGTATTTGGGGTCATATTGGAATATCTGAATTTGTCCAGTCGTTAGGATTTCGAATAGCTACATAGCAGCATTATAACAGAACGTGAATTAAACTATTCCAGAGGTGAACAATTCGACTATTCACACACTATAATTAATTATATGTAATTACAGGATTTAAAATGTTATATTAGAAGTTGCTTTACACGATGGACTGTTGTTTTGAATAATTGGAATTGTTATTGACAAGTAGATAGTTTTGTGGAGCTTTCTTTTAATAGTATGGAACTCTATAACAATGATCAACTTCTATCCCTCTGGGAATAGAAGAGCACCTTGAAGTTTCACAGCCACAGTGTTACCTCTTAACCAATGAGTTGAAATATGACAATTCTAGGCGTTGATTATATAATCCATAACAATATTAAAAGCAAGAAAATTAAATCGCTCAGTACAAAGAACCCAGAATCACCAAAATTCAATATCAGTAACATTGTTCAGGAAAATATTATGAGCTTTCAATACAAAAAAAAACTCTTGCATAAATAAAGAATAATCACTAAATTTATCCTCCTAAAATACAAATATATCAATATGTTGGCATGACTAAGTGAATAGTTCCCATTTACCAGTCAACATCTATAACCCCATTTTGAACTTGTATCATGTAGCCCCTCTTGAGTAACCTTTGTGTGTGTGTGTGTCGGAAAATCAGCTACTCTTCGAGACTGTTGAAATTAGCCAACAGAAAACTCAGTGAATTTGTATGTAGTGACACATAATCTCTTGAAGTAATAATTGTATTTGCATAGATGACTATAAACAACAACCCTATTTCATTGAATAAAAAGTCCCAATCATATCAATAATGTCAGTATATCATTTATTATTATTAGAATGAACACGATATTTTCAATATCCATATACAAATCGCTAATATGTTACATCCATTTTATCCTTTGTACATTTAAATAATTTAAAACTTGATCATTTGAGAAATTATTCACTTTATAGCTTACAATTAATTGGATACTCGTTTTCTCCTGTTGTTATTTGGCTACTTAAAATACTATACAATCTCTTGTACCATTTAAATTTATTTAACTTAATGCTAGTTAGAAGTGCAATGACTTATCATGTTCGGGTGTAGACAGTAACTACCGAAGACAGTGTATGTGGTTACGCAAGACCGTGAATAGATCGAAGTTAGACATTAACATCGTTAGTTACCGGCTCAGTGGTCCAGAGGTTAGGTGTTCGCGCGCAGTACCGAGGGTCCTGGGTACGAACCCTGCAAGGTGCAGGAGTCGTGCATGCGCACTGCTAATGAGTCCCATACTAGGACGAAACGGCCGTCCAGTTTATCATAACAGAATGGAACAAGTAAAATAAAACTTCAGACAAACAATATTAGGTAGATGGGAGAATATCTTATTGAGCTTTAATCTGAATAATGAATAAAAGTTCTGTATATATAAGTTTGATATATTTGTCTAATACTGATTCAATGAAAACGAATACAAAGGAAAAAAAAAGTGAACACAATTGAATGCGATTAATATCTAAATTCACTTACAGCATTTTCTGATTTCATTAAAAATTCCGAATACCATAATCGTTTTTGTTTAATTTGTGATAAATAAATTGATGACATTTGTTCTGTAACAGGACTGACACAAGTTTCTAGACCACTTAAACGACAATAAACACTTACACCATCTCTCCAATGACCACCATTTGGATCAACGTAATAGATACCTGTTTAAGCAAACATTTCATAAATCATGTTATATACATAAACATAGACAATATTTTCTAGGTAAATAAGCACTGAAAGTTCCAAATAAATCGACTAATTTTAATAGATTAAGTATAAAGCATAGACTTAATTTTAAATATCAATGTTTATAATAACGGAACTGGATACATTAATTATACTTATAATAATGTTCATAAAGACTACTAGTTGAAAAGTGAAGGCTATATGTTTCTTTAATTCGAAATTATATCAAATAAATTTAACAGATTTTATTTTAATTCTTACTGAAACTTTAACTTGATATTTTTAGCTTAAGAAATTTGCCAAGGTGATAAGTTAAGTCAATAGTCATTACTTCAGCGCTGTATATCACTTGAAAATTAGCTGAATTAGAAAATTATGAACCTTCAGGTTCTAAATCAACAATTTAGTTTTGTTCTAGGCCTAAAATATCAACTTCCCTAGGTTCGATCTTATGGGACATCGTAGGTATACGTTGCTGAATAGTCCTAGACTAGAACAAAACAGCTGTCCAGTGATTCTTGTTATCTACTGGTTCAGTATCGAATTCATGATAGCTTCAATTGTATTGTTAATTCAATCATAATAGAATTTTAAATTTTAGTTGAGATTATATTGTTCTTTGGTTAAAGATAATCGATAAGAAACGTTGAAGTTCAGTTTATTAAAGTTAAAACTTGATATATTCCATGTTCAATTACCCTGACTGGCGGCCATATTGAAACTTGATTCATAGAATTCGATTACAATTACACTAATCTGTGGTACATTACACTATGAACAATTAAAAGATTTATTACTGTCTTTTTTCAGTGATATTTGTTAAAATCACTTGTTAACAATATTTATTGTTTGTCGATCAATTCATCAGATGATAACTATATCACATATGACTAAAATAATTATTGATTTTTTAAATATTTTCTTTAATGAATGACTGTGAATTTTTATTTTGCTAGTTAAGAGCAGCAGGTTTTTTTTTGATCAGACAGATCAATAGTCGGAATCAGTTACCAAAATGAAAATGAAATAAAAAGCATCCATAACTAGCAAGTGACAAGTTATTAAGTGTAGTCAATGGTTTGTCAAATAATTTGAGATGTTTGTAGCTCATTAAATGAATACTTATTCAAAAGATTGTTATTTTGTGAGTTCAGATTGCTAATGAGAGAGTTTTCAGTGATATACTAATCATAAAATATAGTGTAACTATGGTGAACATGAAAATAGTAAATATTGCACTTTAACCTCATAAGTTGAATAATTACTGACATCAACTCAGCAAAAAGACTGGCATATATATTTCAAATCGAAAGAGTGAATTTCAATCAATCAAGAATAAAACTCATATAATTAATAATTTAGATGTATTCTAAAAGTTCTGCTGTCCTCAGGTTTTCTGAAGTGACCTTGAAAATTCCACCAACAGTAATCACAATAAAGATCACATTTTTTTAATGACACATTTCTAAATCATTGTTATTGGTTCAATATAGAATCAAACTGTGGCTAAAATTCAATACCACTAAGAAAGTAAATGACGGCATTAACTATATGGAAGCCGATAATAAATTCTTTTAAATCAATTAGAAACCAATATCAACTTACCGTCTTTTTTCTCTGGATGATCTCTTTTTAAATCATGACATGTTCGTGCCGGATTGAATTGAGTTCCACTTCCACTATTCAAACTATTCACAAGTTTTCCAACTTGACGTAATGCTTCAAAAATATCTTCCTCCTTATTTTTTAGTTAGAAAACGTATTTAAAAATGGTATAATTGTGAAGATATGGAGATAAGTAACCAATATCAAACCAAACAGCACTTAAATACAAATAGTAATATCATTAGGAGAAGAAATACACTTTGAATATGCTTTCGATTACTAATGAGTGCTAGTGAGTGCTTAGTGGTACTACGTAATTGTTTTGTCTTAGATTGTGACTATTTAATAGCCAATACATGTTTCAAGGTAGCAAACTTCATATCGACAGACTATTAAATTGCAGTCAGCATTGCGTTAGAGGCGTGAATATTGAATACAGATCTTAGTCTGTGTAGCGAGCTAGGCTAAGTAGTATTGTAAAGACTTTCGTTTTGAAGCAATGAGTTATGAAGAATGATAGTTTACACCATTTAGCTAGTCTGAGTTTCTTAAGATGCTTTGTACCGTTAGTTGGTTAAGAGACGTCTGATAACCTCTTTTAAAATCACAAAGCAAATGTACGTTTATTTCAGTAACAGATCACGTGATTGTTGAAGTAGAACAACTAAAAAGCAAAACAATTTTTAGGTGCAAATACAACACTGGAATGTAGAAGGAAGTAGTATAAAAATTAACCAGTATGCGCTAATGAACCGTATTTCTAACTTCATTGTTTAAGAATTTTTCGCGATCTACTTTGTTGGGGATGCTATATCCCCAAAAACCGCTTGGTAATCCTCTTAATTTTGTTTTTGGACATTTGAATTTCTTATTGTCGCACTAAAAGCATCTCTTAGTACTCTCATTTCGCATTTCTCACCTGAAAGGGCCTTAAGCCCCATTAGTTAGTTTTCTTTTTTAGTGTGCTATTTTGTCACTTCTCATAGGACGCTTTTCGTGCTGTATAAATTACGCTTGAATTGAATACTTGTTGAATCGTTCATTCGGGGCTGCTTATGGTTTATACAAACTTCCTGCTAATCTTGAACTTCTTGCTCTAGTTACTTGGGTTGGACTGCTGAGAATAGATATACTGTTCCGTTCGCCGATATCTAATCGTATCTTAATTAGCATAAGCATCGCATACTTATAATTATTTGTTCACTTAGGTATTTGATTTAATTATTATTCAATAACCTCGGACCATAAATCATATGAATATTTGTTTTAATAAAAACATAATTCAATAAACTTGGCTAGAATTATATAGTGTGCACGGTTATTGATAATTTTGAAGATTATCACCATAATAATAAAATTACGAACATATAACATACAACAAATATACTTCACAATATTTATACTGATCAATTTTGCTAACCTCATCATTCGGATCAGTCTCTTTGCTTGGATCATAATCTTCATCATTCCAATCATAAGATCGACGTATTCTCCTACCTCGATTACGAGGTTCATCGGCTTGCTAAATTAGTTTTTATTTCAGATATAAAATAATCAAAACGAAGGTCAGAGATAAAATGTTCGATAAATAAGAAAGTGTGAAAATAAACATTTAAATTTTTAATTATAATTCACTCTAACTACTCGCTGGTTCATCTCTGTGTGAAGGACAAACTAGCTCGGTCAACTTGATCTGTATAAACTCGTTTTGCGTACTTTCATGAAGCTAGATATATATAGATTGTTTACTGTGAAAAATGTTTTTGGACGAATGAACATACATCTATTGACATGATTAAGCATACTGTTCACTGCTTTGAAATCGCCTATTTTATAATATATGATTGACCATATATTGACCATAAAAGTGTGCATTTATATCTTTTTTGCATTGCAAATACATTAGCTATACGCAATTGCAGAGCAGATTCAGATATACTGCAAGATGGTGGAGAAAATTTTTAGGCCAGGTGGTGTTTCGTTCTCTGAGCTGGAAGAAAAACCAAATATCATCTACAAAATGAATTGTTCAGACTATGAAAAACATTACATAGGACAAAGTGGACAGCCTCTTCAGCTTCGTTTACGTGAACACCAATTAGCAGTCAGACGCCACGACATTGCTTCGCTTATATCAATACATACGGACAATTATGGACATACATTCGATTGGAACAATGTGGAAATACTGGATAGGGGTAGGAAAAAGAACACTAAAGAGTTTTTAGAAGCTTGGCACTCAGGTCAATCAGCAATCAACAAACACATTGACATTGACCCAATTTATCAACCAATCAGAAAAATAATAGGCGACATAGGATCAAGAAATAGACCAAAGAGGGATAAAATGAAAATAAAGATGCAGAAAACGCCAGGTTTGCGGTCAATAACAACCAATCAAGATCGAGGTCAACAGAATAAGCTGCTAGTCATACGTGGAAAAATTCGAATACTTTACTTCTATTTGAAGTTTCTGCTGAAAGCGCAACACCCAATTATCCAGCTCACAGAAAGAAACACCACTACAATCAATATATACATATATAAAATGTCATCTTGATTGAAGGAACGATTACTCTAATATTTTTAATTTTCCCTGTTAATTTGACTGACTGAATTAGTTCGAAAGTGTTTCCATTCCATTTTTTATTCATACATGAATTCCATGGTAATTTATCTGTTCGCCTTAATCGATAACAAATGAATCAATCGTTTTCTTGATCACAAGTTATCAGTTACAATCAATGATTTCTGAGTTTTAAGATTCATTAAAACACTCCTAGCTCAACGTGATGCATGTACATCTATATTTGAAATTATAATTCGGATGCAACAGGAGTCTATAATTACACAGCTTACTCAAGTCTAAATAATATCATGAAATCAGTAAACGTCAACTACACTTTTGTGTTATTCTGACTAACATCAATTGAAGATCTATTTAAAACCAGGAAATATTGAATGACTTTAGAACTCTTCATTAGTACTCAACATGATTCCATATAGAATCAGACTCAACAGTTTTTTTTATAAAACTCAGGGGGAATTCAGCGTTCCATATTTTCAACTTTAATAGCTATAGAGCATAATAATTTTCTAATAACATATGTTCCACTCATAACATTTCGCTGTCACAATTTGTCACCAAACTACCAAGAATCAAAACCTAAATATCCTGAGTTCGATCTCATACGTAGCTATAAGTGTATATTACTAATTAGTCTAAAATTAGAAAAAAATAGCTATTTATTGTTTTCTGGTCTACAGTAGATTTCCAGCAGATATCAGTGCTTGACAAGAGCAGGCATCATCGATGAACTTATTTCTAAAGCCACCATACATAGCAGTTTGATATTTAAACTAGAACAAAAAGTTTGAAGTTATATTATCATTTACGTACTGGAAAAAACATACAAAAACGTTCATATACTATCAAATTAGTAAAAACACCGTACACATGTAATTTTATTGTATCTGTTAAATATAGTACCAATTAACGTTTTAAGCTTACCATTAATCCAACTTCTGAATCTCTTCTACGACTAAACAATGATGTATAATCAGTTTTAAACTCTCCTGGTGGTCCAGGTAAACCCTTTATAGAATGCAAAAGTTAATATGAAAAAAATTTATGAATAAATAAGATGAATCATGCAATCATGCTTTAAAATGATTTCAAATGATGTTGTAAAATAGTTAAGTTATATGGTGTCCCTTTACAAAGAAAGAGTTTTTTCGAAAATAATTAATTTTTAAGTGACATTTATTACAGTTTGACCTTCATTAAAGTGCTATTAGAACTTAGGAAGTAAAGAACAACTATTTCTCTCTATTACGAGACTCGCTGACAAGCCACAACTATAAATTCGAGAGAGATTCGATCGGAAACCTTCAGATCTTGCTTCAAGCTTATACTGAACCACTAGGTTAGCATCCTAAACAAGTTTAATTTTACTAGTGGCATTCAACAGGTTTATATAGGATGTATAACTACCTAAACATAGTTTAATTGTTGACAATAATTCTGAATGCTGATGAACCTGGTTAAATGCAGGCTAAACAGATTGAATACTGAAACATAACAAACGAGAGTGATTCTTGATAATTATCATTGGAAAACATTTCATCACTAATGTGAATGGTGTCATTTTGTTCATGCTGTACAAACTACATTCTCCGACGAAATCGCTAGTTTTGCTATAAACCACTCGACTGTATGACTCTAATACCGTATGGAAAGTCATTTCATATAATCAACTACGTAATTTTATTAAATAATTGTAACGCTCGTCTTTAGGTATGCTTAGACTATTACGAGTTCACCTTAGTCGAACAACAAGAACAAAACAATAAACCAGCGTCCAGGTAGGTTACTGTGATCCCTTGATCCAATTGTACCAGCAATAAGTCTTAATATAGCGTAGCACATAATGAAACCAAGCACTCAAATTGAGTTTATTTATACTCTATAGAGACTTCCTTGGGACAGTCACAAAAGTAGCACACTAAAATGACACAGTAACCAAGGATTTTCCTAGTGGGAAATGTGATCTCAAGGTCAACTAATGGGTTCATGAAATACATCCAAAATAAAGATACTTATCAAGCAAGTTCTGGGGATCTAACATCCACAACAATAACGAAATAAAATGTCGAAATAGTAAGCCAGTAAAATGGAACAGGATAAAATCACTGATATGGAATTATGTATCAATAAAAGAATCTAAATGTACAGTGTTTTGCATGAAACTGTTAGTTCAAATAAATTATTTCTGAAAAGTTCAAAAATTTAAATATAAATATATATATATATATATATATATATATATATATATATATATATATATATGCACAAACGTAATCTACTTACAGGAGCTCCCGGAGGACCATCATTCCCTGGAGGTCCTGGTTCACCCGGTGGACCTTGAATACCTGGTGGTCCCTGTGAGAATTGTTGAAAAATTTTACAATACAACTAATATAACTTGAATACACGCGAATAAACAACTTAATATTATTTTTAAAAACTATCAAATATAGACATATACAACTACCAATAAACCGAAAAGTATTGGTAAACATTTCTCCTTCTAATTGTAGGTTGAATATCATTAAAATAAATAGTATAGAAATTACATTTTGCATAATTCATTTAATTTTTTTAAAGAGTAAAACAACATTTTTCATGTGCTTTAAAAGTTGTCATCAGCGTTGATCTGTTGTGTGAAAAATTGAATAAATCAGCTTAGATTATTCATATTGTTGAAACATATTTCACCGAACAAATTAGTTTCTTTGATAGAGGGATATAATAAATATTATCAGTTAATCAAATGTTTTTACTTACCATTGGTCCTGGTTGCCCGATGGGTCCTGGAACTCCTGGAAGACCAGTTTCGCCTTTGAGGCCAACTTCACCCTAGGTAAGTTTCATCAAAGTTATTCGTGAAAAAATATACATGTATATAATATTATCATACAATTGATGAAAAAAAATCAAATATCTAGACATCAAGGAAATCACGAAATCATTTGAGGATTGAGATGATTCAGTATATCATACTCAGGTACATTAACTAAATAAGTATAGAACGTAAGTGATTTGGCTATTTTTGATTAAAATGTACTTTTCTTTCGAGCTCTTCAATGTCAATTCTTAAACAGATGGAAAATTTAAGTGTACAAAGTTAAATTTGTCTAGTGTTGGAATTGATATGTTAATGCGTAGTGATAAACTTCTTATATTTGTCTAGACCATAGAGCTGATTGAACTCTATCAATCAATCTGTCTAAAACAAAAAACTGGTTTTTATAATTATCTCATGTGATGAAATAAATCTGTAAAAGATATGAAACTTTCATAAATTCATTTAGAAAAGAAAATTAAATTTTTTCATTTTGAAAATAAACGTTGTGAAATTAGTGATTGAATTATAATTTCATTACTGATACAGGTACAATAAGTGAAGTTGCATGAAAGCATTTATTGCAATGGCATAAATACTATCAAAGTTAACCAAATCGATAACTCAGTGTGTTACAAGATCAAATTGTTGAGTGAGTTTTAAATTCATTTCAGTTAACAAGTAGTTTATGACAAAGTATTAAGTCTTCACGTTAGTTGTTCAGTCAAATATTGAAGTTCACTTAAGTAACCAGGTCTTGAAAGCAAGTTACAAAAGAATTATTCCTTTAACCAGGCTATGTCCTATTAATTAGTAAAGCTGATCTAACAATTAAGATAACATTAGCTGATATTTTCATCCAAACATCCAGAAAATAGCTTTGTTCATGAACTTTTCAAACTAGATGAGTCGCAACCACCGAAATCGGTATTATATAATCACTTATATTTAATCAACATGTTTTTTTTCTCACAATATTTGATCGTAGTTTAATAAGAAAAGCTGAAATAAGACTTTTCTCTTAGTAGACAAGTTAATAAAAATTATAATATATGATATAATTTTTGATGTTGCATTATAACTTACCAAAGGTCCTTGTGGTCCTCTTGAACCTGGACTTCCTGGTAATCCAGGCGGCCCACCATCACCAGGTGGTCCGGTGAGACCCATATTTCCGGCTGCACCTCTTGAACCCGGTTCCCCTTCATCTCCAACTGGTCCTTTGCTGCCAGGAACACCTGGTATTCCTATTTCTCCTGGAGGGCCTCGTTTTCCTTCAAATCCATCTGGACCTGGTTTGCCAGGTCTTCCTTGACTTCCTGGTTTCCCTGGTGGGCCCGGTAGCCCGATAAGCCCGGGAGGTCCTCTGATTCCAGTTGGGCCGATTGGTCCCCTGCTGCCTGGTGGACCCTTAACTCCTGATGATCCAGGTGGACCCTGCATTCCTGGATTTCCGTCTGGTCCTCGAGGTCCTTCCTCACCACGAGGACCTTGTTTTCCTGCCTGACCATCTTTTCCAGGAGGACCAGGTAAACCTGTTCTTCCAGGTAGACCAGCATTTCCTGGTGGACCCATTTCCCCTGGCTTGCCAACATTACCAGGTGGTCCAGGTGGTCCAATTTTCCCCGGTGCTCCACTTGGTCCTTGATCACCATCTGGTCCAATCGGACCTACTGTACCCTATAGGAGATAAGTAATTGAGATAAAAATAAGATTCCAATCTAGAGTTTGTATTGGATTAAGGAATAACAGTCTACAGTTATAGTTAAGATAATTTTTTGCAATTATTTTATTCATTTAAAATCATCAATCAATCATTGTTAGACCACCATTAGAAACCTGGAAGCACTGAAAGACAGCCGTTTCGTCCTAGTATGGGACTCATCAGTGGCAGTGCGCATCCACGACTCCTGCTCCCCGCAGGATTCGAACCCGGGACCTCTGGTATTGTGCGCGAACGCCTAATCATCGGGCCACTGGGCCGGCATCCAACGGTGTTAATATCTAACTCTGATTGATCTTTTAATGGATGAACAGAATAAGAGAGTATTGAAGTACTATCAAAATATTTCAGAAAAATGATTATGTATCTACAGGCAACATAGTAGCTTATCGTATTACAAATATCTAACTAATTTATGTAGGTGTAAGATAATCCTTTGTGTTGTATTTATAAATATCATCCGTATATGCATAGAATCGGTTGAAGTCACATTTTACATTCCCATCATTAAACGTCAATGAATGGTGGTCATGATATTTAGAGGTTGAATAAAGCTTTCATCAACCATCAGTTTTTGCCTTCCTTGCATTGTACAAACGCTAGTGCTCGCATATTTCATGTGTTCGTTTGCATCGTTATGAAACTGATTGATCAATGGAACACCAAGTCTAATCAGGTTAATAATTACTCAAGCCTACCTTACCTTGAATGTTTTAGAATTTTGAAAAAAAAGAGTTATTACTATTATCATCACAGTATACACGAAAGTCAAGATATTCTATCATGAAACGATCGACATTTAGTAGATGTAAACACTTTTATAAGGTAAAACTTATTTGAAAACTATTATGTAACTATAACGTACAAGCAATAAATTATCTAAGTTGACATACACATCTTAAATGATTGAAATTCACTCAAAACAGTAATATATTCTTACCGGTAATCCAGGATCTCCTCGTTCTCCCTTATCACCTGCAGGACCCGGAAGTCCAGCCATACCGTCTGAACCTGCTGGTCCTTCGAGCCCTGGATCTCCAACTTCACCTTTAGGTCCAGCTTGTCCAGCAGGTCCTGGGGGGCCTGGTCGACCGTTTTCTCCTGGTGGTCCTTGGGGTCCAGGTTCTCCAACCAAACCTTCCGATCCTTGATCTCCTTGTACACCTGGTTGGCCCCTATCACCCTGTTGACCTGGTAATCCAGGGAGACCTTTAGGTCCAGGAGGTCCTTGAACTCCTTTTATTCCCATGTTGCCAGCCTCACCGCGAGGTCCACGTGGACCCATCTCCCCTTTAAGACCTTTCATCCCAACAGACCCAGGCGGGCCAGGTGGTCCTGGCATACCTGCATCACCCGGAATGCCTTGCGGTCCTTGATCTCCTGGTATGCCTTTGTCTCCCTGGTAACCACGAATTCCTAGTATTCCCTTGTTGCCAGGTCGTCCTTGGGGCCCAGGATGTCCCATAGGGCCGTCAGCTCCTCTTTGTCCTGGAGCACCTGTTGGTCCAGGTTCCCCGCGTGGTCCAGTAGGCCCTCTGTCACCCTTTTCTCCCCTTTCACCACGAATTCCCGTATTACCAATAAGACCTGGGACACCGACTGTCCCACTGTCTCCCATTTCACCTTTTTCACCCCTCTCACCTTTAGGGCCATCACGTCCAACTGGACCAGAAGCTCCTTTGTCCCCAGCTCTCCCAGGTGGCCCTGGTGGGCCCATTTGCCCTGGAGCTCCACGTTCTCCCTAAAAGTTATAAAAAGTTCTGTTTTACACTAATAAATGATAAAATTAGTTTATAAACAGATAAAATGCATATTTGGTCATCTTGCCAAATGTTGCTGTTTCTGAATTTTATGTTTTCCTAACTATCGTTTCATTTGTTTTCCTGTTGTTAGGTACTTGAACAATAGGACATAAATGTTTGCTTTGTCAAATGGGTTTTACCTATGTAATATTCCTTAGGGCAGAGAAACATTTAGTATAATAAATAATTCTCAAGTCTTCTTGATAAAATTCTATTTGCATCAGGGTTTTAAAAAGTGACACGGATTACTTTGTCATAATTAATAGATATTACAATCTTCTTCCAAGCAAAACAGATGATATGACTGAAATTGATGAGTCGATATAAAAAAATAAACAAACTTACTGTACAAAATACCGTTAGTCAGGTCAATACAGTATTCATCATTTAAACATTTTATGGTTTACCGAATAGTAAGAACATGGAAAGATAATATTTCATCTAGTTGATTGCTAAACTAATGTACTAACTTGTTTAACAACCTAAGTCAACTAAATGACAAAAATACTGAAAGTGTTTAGTTGCATCAAATCTTTCATAGTACTAATCGAATTCTGTTAATCAAGTTGCAACTTGACCACTGTCTTAGGTGACTAGATATCGCCTACACTAAGTTGAGATGTAAGTTGGCGGTTGAAGGTAGTCGACAGGAAACGCTGAACATAAGTTTTAGGCTATTTGGCACTTGTCGACAAGGTGTGTCTATAACCTTGAGAATACTGACACCATCAGGAAAATTCAATCTTGTGTCATCAAGTTACACAGTCAAAGACGTTACCATGAAGCTATTCGGACTACGGCTAACCTGTTGTAAGGCTGTGAAGCATTTACAACTAATTGGTCAAGTAAACTGAATTGTTTGATAAATTTATTGGGTAACATGTATGTTTCAATTTAACTTTCAATGCAGTTATCATGGATTCATGAAAATCCAGATAAAAATAAGTGTAATCTATGTTACAACTATAAATATCAACTATTGATATAAAACAGAGTAATCTTAACAAATAAAATTTAAATTAAATTTATATTCTGAAACAAATGATCAGAAAATCAATTATAATAAAGTTATTAAAGTCTGCAAACCAAACCGTTCACACTTAAATAGATGAATCTACTTCTGATGAGCTTTTCATGATTTATTCCAGGTTTTAGGAAAACAATCAAGATGAATGTTATGATATCTCAACATCTAACAAAAAATGTCACCACTGATTCAAATGATACTAAGATATTGTTCATCAACTCTATCAGATGCACAGCTGTAAAATATATGTGTAAATAACTTCGTTGATATAAGAAGCAGAAACGAGTTACTTACTGGAGGTCCGGGTGGACCAATTTGTCCTGGTTCTCCAGCTGGCCCAGGATCTCCTGGTTTACCAGGTGTTCCTGGTGAACCCTCAGGACCAACTCTGCCTTCTACTCCCATAGGACCACGCTTACCAGTTTGCCCACGTTGACCCTTTTCGCCTGATGGCCCAAATGGACCTGGGGGCCCAGGTTCGCCTCGCGGACCTCTGTCGCCTCTGGGACCTTTTGATCCAACCGCACCCGGGTCGCCAGTTTTTCCCACTGAACCAGGCAGACCACGTAAACCTTGCCCCCCTTGAGGCCCATGTGGACCAGGAATACCCGCCGCTCCAGGCATGCCAGGCCGACCAATAGATCCAAGTGGACCCTTGAGTGACAATGTGGAAACGAGAAATATGATGTCATAAAAATAATTTCGTTTAATAAAAAAAATGAAATCAGAAGAACACTTAGTTTTCGGATGCCCTAAACGGATTCTATTATAATTATCTAGAATTCTGATCTCTATCGATTTTTATTTAATATTTAGTCTAATATTATGGAGTAAAACAATCAAGTGTGCCAATCACTTCATGTCTCTGAAAATTCTCATCAGCACTAGAGAAGCCGCTTGGATTTAATTAACTTGACTTACCTGTGTCTTAGACGAGTTGTCCACCTTCATATCAAAGAACTTAGTGTTTTATATACCAGCTTGGTCTCTGTGTCTTCACAGCTAAGAAACATGATACTCTGACGGTACATATATAAGTGAATTATTACTATCTGATCACAAGGCCTTTCTAAGAGTTACTCTGATACTGCAGCATCCTCAATTCAGTAATGCTGTGGCCAGTCATATCGCGCTAGATGATGATAGTAAGTGGTTTGCAAACTGACGTTTTCGTAATTCCATATACTTCTCAAAATTATTGTTATCACTTATTGTATTGAATGGCCATATTTTCCTAGACGAGCCTCCTTCATAAAGTTTGTATCTATTAGTTGTAATTTGTAGTGGAGGGACAAGATAATATTCCCTTCTTTAATTTATTGATTTATTCTTGGCTAACGCAATTCTAGGAAGAAAGAAAGTAATGTTTTCGGAAAATTTTGTTCCTAAATAATTATTCCTTTCAACATTTCAAATATACAGAAACTCAAAATGATTTAAACATCATTGGGTGCATTGATCTTTTGTTTATGTTGTAATTCTTTTGTCTATTATACATTCAAGTACATTCAGCAGAAAAATTTCCTATTTCTGAAATCTTTTTTTCTTTCTTAAATCGATGAGAAAAAAATATTTTGTACTGCTCCGTTTCATATTGTCTTCTCTTCAATTATCTATGGATATGCTAAATAAAAAATCTCGTTTTGTGCCACAATAACCTATATTTATAAGTTCACTCGATTTAGTGAAGCCAATTACATTGGCTGCATAAAGTGAACGCTCTTTAAGCGTATCTTCAAGTATTATCTTGAGTGAATTTTAAGAGAAGAATTGTTGGGGATGTTAGATCCCCAGAACTCGCTTGATAACTGCCTTATCTTGGATTTCCCGTTTGCGAGCATGGGCTGATCAGTTGACCTTGAGATTTCATTTCCCACCAGGAAAATCTATGACTTTGATTGGCTGCTGTGTATTTTAGTTTGCTATTTTCGTGGTTTTCCCAAGGACGTTTTTATGATGTATAAATAAACGAGAGTTGTATGCTTGATTGCATTGTGATTACTGGGTATTGTAGAATATACTTTCTACGCTTATCAAGACTTCTGTTTTACAGTTTGGGATTCAAGGTAGCCTACTTGGACGCTGGTAATTGTCTCGTTCGCGTTTATCGACTAAAGTGAACTCGTAATAGCTTCAAGCGTACTTCGTGACGAACGTAATAAGAATGCAAAACAGTTATTAGTTTAATGGTGAAACATTTAATTGATTCCATCATGAATTTCCTATCAGATATATCTCTCAATCAAGTGACTGGGTTCGAAGAGAGCTCAAGTCAATAAGGTATGCACAACAGAGGCGTTAGGAATTTAATTTTTTAAACGTAGACATTTTGTGTAAAGGCAGTTCGTACAAGTTCTTATTCTACCATAGACCTAACAATTCTAACATTTCATACACGATGAATTGACTTTTCATGCTTTTTCTAAGTGTTTTAAGTTTTTTTCTAATATTTGTTTATTTATTAGTGCCACATTCATGTTTCGTATCCAATCTCCGCTTTTCTTATACTCATCATATCAACAATTAGTTTCCTCAAATTCTATTTCATGCCATTTGTTCGCTACAGCTCCTCAATCGTGACAAAAATCACTTTTGATGCTTGAAATTTATGTACATCTTGTTAGGTGGTGTTTTCCTGTTGAGATGGTGAAGAAAATTTGTAGGTCAGGTGGATGATTTTGATGGTGTTTCGTTCTCTGAGCTTTTGATTTTCAAGAGATTACTCTGTTTATTAAATCACTATCAATACGTATGTACAGTATGAGGAAATGAAATCACAGTATAGAAAATTTTATTCCATGACTTTTCTTGAATTCTTCTTTCATGACCTAATCGGTTACTTACGTGACTTTAATTTAGTTTCATATCTACAATTTGAATAAACACAACTTCCAGCCATGATATGTTGAATGAATTCGAAAAGGTTCATTTTGTGTTTAGGTTAATATTTTGCTACAATTTTGAATTTCGTCTTTCCCTCATAACTGTACTTAAACATACAATATTCATATAAAAAAATCGTAAGATTTTGTAGAATGTTGGCCCATGATCCTTAGCCTCTTAAGAACTCAGCCCTCATACTTTCTGGGTTTTTGCAGAATACAGGTCCTACTTCATATCAAGTCTTCTTCTTTTACTTAATGCGGTTTGGGACAATCGGATTAGTGTAGACTGTCGTGTCGCCGGATTCTCGATCCTCGCTCTCGTTTTCCGATTAAGGTAAACTTGTAATAGTTCAAGCATATCAAAATGATGTGTTTACGTGCAATGGGTAAGACTTATTTTTTTGCAGAACTCAAGATGCATAAGTTTTAAATCAGAAAACTTACCTTGGGACCGGGTTCACCAGTTGGTCCCGGTTGTCCACGATTTCCAACGGAACCCTAATCAATGAACAGAAATATTTCAATGGAAATGGTTAGACACGTGAATATTATATTAATTATAAGCTTATAGTGAATCATGGTTAATATTTAAGTAATTTATACTGTTACAGTTAGTAGTAGTTGTTTTTCGTTATTATTTTGAGACTAATTACTTGGATATTAAATAGCCAAATGTGTTAGTTTCTCAATAAAGTACTAGACGCTCTTCAAACATAAATTCGCTGAATTAGTAAAATTCGGATCACTGGATTTTTATTCAGGATTCTAGGTGTATAATGTAATGATTTCCCATGTTCAATCCTGTGCGGTTTCGAAGATTCTGTCTTTTGATAGGTTCTACACGTAGACTCAATAGGCATATGGAACTTTTCCATCATTCTGCACTTCATATTAGTCCATGATGGAAATATACTTGAAATACTGAAATATCATCCACTGAGCGACGATTATTCAATCTTATAATACACTAAGTATATTAGTTTTGGATTTTTTTCGTTTGGTATATGTAAAAAACAGTTAGGAATAAAATCATGGAGTTATGAAGAGTGATTAGGTAGAGAAGGGAAACATTTTCTAATTGCAAATATAAAAAAAATTATTATTCTAGTTTAAGGCCACGACATATGTAAGGATAAGATTTACTTCTTTTGTACACATACTTTGGGTTTAATCTTATAAATGGCAAGAGCTTTTGATATTTTAAGGAGTTCAATAGGAGGAATTCTAGGTAGGTTTAGACGAATTGTATAAACGACCTTAAAATGAACCTGTGGATCAATGAAGTGATTGGAACTAATTGAATGTTCAGAAGTGGAACTGATATCTGCCTTCTTCTCACCCTTATAGAACCACACTGTATTTGAGTTGAAGACGAGTGCTGGCTACGGCCTGTTTATTTCGCTCCATAAGATCAGATGAGTCAGTAGATGTACATAGAGCAAACTTATCCTTCACGGATACAGAAAACAAGATTATATATTTTTGAACGTTGGTCGCAGCTTTACTGTATAGAACGTTCTTTTTATCATTGGTATTAACCAATTTTGAAGTAAATCAGAATTTTGGTCACTTTTAAATTCCAGCAACCTTAATAGTCATTTTATTGAGTAACGCATATTCTTCATCACTGCATCCCCTAATACATAACTTGAGCATTGTGTAACATGAAAAGTGAATGAGATCCCTCTTTTTCTTGGTGGAACCCAGTTATAGAAGTTGTCGATTGACTGTTCTACTTGTGTGTTTTCCGTAAAGGACCTTTTTATGGATTCATCACTTCATCTTGTTGGAAGCACATCGAGAAATGAGATAAAATTACCTACTTCATTATCTAGTGTGATATCTCGAGAGGAACGTCACGTACTGAAAGAATGAATAACATCAAATGATGCAACATTCTCCTGTTAACCATATATCTTTGGTTGATTACCGAACTATGTGGATCTTATTCGAGTTTAGGCATAAAACAGTCTGCAAAGAGTAAGATCAATGGAGATCACACTGTGGTACCATTTGTTTGTTTACATATTTTATTGTTGAAATTGAACTGATCATTAAAAGTGAGACGTAACAGTAGTATTTACAAGTTGTCAGTCAGTAAGCCTGTATCTAGAGTGTTAAAATTAGTATATTCACGTATGTAGCAAACGTATTCATCAGACACAGGTTAAATTTCAAGCATATATATATATATATATATATATGCAAATAATTAGCCATTTGAAATAGTTCAGCAGTTCACCTTAGTTCTGTCGATTTGTAAACACCAATTCATTTTCTGTGTTTTAGTACACCAATGAAGAATTAATGGTAATTCAATAAAGGATACTGAAAAAACTACTATGACTGTAGTTACTCCCTCAAATAACATCGAAACATTTCGATTCCTTTATTTTTGATATCACACAATTAACTTTAATGGGGTATAATGAAGTAAAATTACGCTAACTTACTCTAGGGCCTGTCGGGCCTCTGAGACCACTTGGGCCAATATCTCCTTGAGCTCCCTTCTCACCAACGGCACCAGTTATACCAGGTGCTCCAGCTGGTCCAGTGGCACCTGGCGGGCCTTCAGGACCTGGAGGACCACGCAGTCCAGGGAGACCACGACTGCCTTCGTGTCCAGGGGCCCCCGATTGTCCGGCGGAACCACGTAAACCCCTACTACCTTGTTCACCTACTGGTCCTGATGGACCACGCTCACCGCGGCGACCTTTGATACCTTCTGGTCCTGGCAAACCTTGAGCACCTTGCAACCCTACTGAACCTTCAGGTCCTTTCGCGCCAACAAGACCTATTTCTCCTTCGCCACCAGAAAATCCTCTGATTCCCATCATTCCAGGTTTACCAGGATGCCCTCGATCTCCTGGCTCTCCTTTGTTTCCGATTGCTCCTGGAGGTCCATAAGCACCCTGTTTTCCAGGATTTCCAGATGGTCCCGGTGCCCCTCTGTCTCCACGTAATCCAGGGAAACCAACTTCCCCCTTCGGACCAGGAAGACCAGGCTGACCTTTAGGCCCCTCTGGGCCCTGTAACCCAGAACTTCCCTGAGGACCCGGTGCTCCGGGATCACCAGGTGCTCCAGGTACACCATCTGTTCCATCAACTCCCTAAAAATTAAAAATGAATAACAAAAATGAATAATAACAACGATCCCTGCCTAACAAGTAGATAAAGTCATTCGTAGTAAAAAACATAGAGTTTTCATATTTACATAAACGTCTGAGTACTGCTCTTTTGTTCAAACCACTTGTAGAATGTCTTTGTTCTTTAATTGTCATTTCAATTTTAAAACCTGTTGCCTCTTGAATATGTCCGTATCAATAAGTTCAGATAGCTAAGTTATAATTAGTCGGTGATCGCACAGTATGTTCGTGGAGTCTATCGATATGTACGATATAAAATACTTATTAATTCATGAAATAGTCTTTTTCGTGAGAAATATGCCATGCTCAAGTTAATACATTCCATTTAAAGGAGGTTTATAGTGCAAGTTTAATTTGATTACTACTTAGAATATTTTGTAAATAGATTAGATTGGCTGCTTATGGTATACAAGAAGAAATTCACTGTTCACTGAAAATCAAATCTCATAACAAAATAAATGCATTACTAAAGTTTTAGTAAAGGATAAAGATATAAACTTCATAATAATTAAAATATTACACGACAAAAACAAAACATACTATAGGTCCTGGCAGTCCCATAAATCCTCTAGGACCTGGCTCTCCCCTCTGACCTTGAAGGCCGATTGAACCTTTCGGTCCAACGGGCCCTGGAAGTCCTTTCGGGCCATAATCGCCGGCCATTCCCTTTATACCTTCTTCTCCACGCTCTCCGCGTTCTCCTCGAAGACCCATCGCTCCAGGAAGTCCAGCTTCTCCCATGATTCCAGGTAGACCACGTGGTCCTCGTGCACCTTTTAACCCAGGTCTACCCATTGGTCCAGCTTTCCCGTCATTTCCAACTGGCCCAGGATGTCCTCGTGATCCAGGGTTTCCTGGTGGACCGGGATCTCCCATCATCCCGGGTTGTCCTATTGGTCCAGGTGCACCTATAACTCCTGGGAATCCTGGTGCACCTGGTTCACCCGGCGGTCCCTAAAAAAGTAAACAGTTTTGTTTACCAATTTCAAGTCATTAAAATGCAAAATTAAAGCTGAAAATCAAATTTTTTAATCATAACAAACATTCTCAAGTGAAAGTTATTTGTTACAACTAAATTACTAATAAAAAATCTGTCTTTCATGAGATTAAAACTCAAAACTCTTCGAATATGCTTATATGAAAGCAGCTATAACCCTACAAAAACTAAAACATTTGAGCATTTTGATACTCTCTCCTAAAAATTAATTAGAACTTGGCAAGTACACTGAAAACTTAACACGCCATTGGATTATTGATTCATTAACAAATGTAAAGAAATATCAATCAGTAAAATTATACACAGTGGAAATATTTATTTCTGGTCAACTTTAACATATCTATGAAATTTAATATGAAGTATGATAGTTGTCAAGTATTTTCAGGCAGAGTTTGGGAGGTTTGTGTTTTTACACATTTGAAATCATCAATAAATCATTGTTAGACCACCATTAGAAACGTGGAAGCACTGGACGGAGTCATGGATGCGCACTGCTGATGAGTCCCATACCAGGACGAAACGGCCATCCAGTGCTTCCAGGTTTCTAATGATGGTCTAACAATGATTGACTGATGATTTCAAAAGTTGTCGAGTAACCAGATCATTTCAATAATCTATTCAAAGAATAATTTTACCGCTGTTATACATATTTAAAAATATGTATATCAACATCCAGTTTAATAGTGATGACGTATTTTGCTTTATAACTATTGGTATATTACATGTGTAAACCTTAAACAGTCTTGGTATCAAAAGGCATTAGAATCAGCAAAGATCAGTGGTAAATTAAGTCAACACAATATTGATCACTGTTCAGTTGAAACAAGATTAAAATTGGATCGATGTAAAGAGAAAATAAAGATGAGGACATATAATGCGTCAAAAATCAGTCAGTGTACTGGAATATAACAAGATTAAATTGTTACGATCAATAAAAATAACTTATTTGTTGAGTGATATCTGCCTTCACTTTCCTTAGAGGATTTTTCTTCTGACTAGATAAATATGGCATAGTGTTGTTTAACTCAAAATTATTGATTGAAAGAGATTTGTATTCACTTACAGGATTAACGCTTAAACACGTTGTTTGAGATAACAAAAGTTTACCTATTTTGAAGGCCGAATATGCTATCAAAAACAATGATATGACTTATCTTATCTATGTATGATAAAACTCACCATTGTTACTCTGATATCTTGGTACATGGTTACATTTTCACCAACTGGACCTTTTACCATTGCTCTAGAACGTTGCATATAGTCGTCGACATCTTGAGGAGGCTGAAATTTATTGGTTATTAAAGAAATGAGATAGCATAGGTCATATAAACAAGAGCAAGATTTCACGAATACATCGTAAAGAATAACTGTTCACTCATTATGGTATAACTAATTTAAAAACTGTTTAATATGGTATTTGTTTTTTTCAGCTAGAGTTTTGGAGATTTGTGTTGTTTTACACATTTGAAATCATTAATCAATCATTACTAGATGGCTAGGCGTCCGCGCACAGTACCGAAGGTCCCGGGTTTGAATCCTACGAGGTGCAGGAGTCGTGGATACGCACTGCTGATGAGTCTCATACCAGGACGATAATCGATCAGCCAAAATCAACCAAAAAGCAAGTTACTCACTGAGCTAAAGCAAGAGTAAGTCAATATTACAGAGGAAGAAGACTCAAAAACAATGATTGGACGCGACTAATAGGAATCCGGGCATGTGCATTTTGTGGAAGTCGGTATTTTGTTAGAGTTGGAAGTGTTACCACTGCTTCATTATCTACCTTTTATGCTTTCCGATTTCCTCGAACCTCCAGAGAGGAAACATACTGTACTGTTATTTCAAATAACCTAGACTATGGACTGCATTGTAAACTGATTGACAGATTCCAATCAGCATGAAGAGTTGGACAAACATGACATTATTTATTATTCAATGAATGATCAGTGTCTGATCCAAAATTTATCGGAAAAAATCAAGTTTATAATCCACTCTACAGAGTTGTACAATCAAATTCAAGTTTTTAAAAATTTTGAGTACTAATCAAATGTGAATTTTTTTTGACCTTATTCAACTAATTAGTTGATCTATCGAGTTTCTCATTTGGTTTGTAGTAATTTTTTATTCCAAATAATAGGCATTTGTTTGTAATTGCTAAGTATGTTCTAAAACATGAAAGTTTTTTAACTGATGTCAAAAGAACTAAGTATATTGTTGAAAAATCATATAACTTGTTAGAGTTTAACAACTTCAAAAAACAGGATCCTTGAAAACTTTTGATTATTTACAAGTAGAAAAAGAAAGATTAGGTTTTTTAATTTCCCATATTTTAAATTTTACGTTATTCATTCACGCGCACATCACGATATTGTTTTTAAGCAATTAACTAATTTAAACTAAGATTTCAAGCTTCACACCAGTGAGGTAATAATTTCCTATTTTCAATTAGAGTAATGGATATTACTGTTTTTAACACATTTGAAATCATCAACTAATAATTGTTAGACGACCATTAGAAACCTAGAAGCATTGGAAGACCGTTCCGTCCTGTTATGGGACTCATCAGTACTGCGCATCCACGACTACTACACCTCTCAGGATTCGAACCCGGGACGTTCGGTATTGCGCGCGAACGCCTAACATTTGAACCACTGGACCAGTGGAGTCCAACCCTTTCGAGTGTGGGCAGTAACTACCAAAGACAAATTGGTGAGGTCGCGCCTAATCCCAAGATCAATCAGAATTAGACATTAACACCGTTGGATACCGGCCCAGTGGTCCAAAGGTTAAGCGTGCATGAGTCGTGGATGCGCACTGCTGATGGGTCCCATACCAGGGCGAAAAAGTCGTCCAGTGCTTCCAGGTTTCTAATGGTGGTCTAACAATGACTGATTGATGATTTCAAACTATTCCTCACTTAATTTCCCTTTACATCTGTCTAAACTATCTTGACAGTATGATTTAAGGTATGAAAAGGGCATCTAAATTTCATTGAAAATGAAAATTGTTGAATGATCCAAAGAAATGATACTTTGAGTTAATAATCCAAGACAAGATTGGAATTTGTTTCAATATCGAATTCTATAAATTAGTTTCAAAAAACACTAAACATATTCCAAGAGTTATAGGTTGAATTTCTTTTAAAATAAAGATTATTGTTCTGCATTAGTTAATCAGCTAACAATAATATCTGAATCTTAAATCAAGTGTTCTCTAAAGTTAGTGTAAGGACTGATGTTGTGGACGTTAGATCCCCAGAACTCATTTGATAAAGGTCCTAATTCTGAATTTTATGTTTTCGCTCATGGGCTGGTCAGTTGACCTTGAGATTACGCTTCCCACTAGGAAAATCCTTAACTGTTTAGTATTTTAGTACGCTATTTTTGTGGCTTTCTCAACGGCGTTTCTGTGGTGTATAAACAAACTCGATTTGTGTGTTTATGGACCTCATATTTTCTGGGTGCTAGTGGAATACACTTTCTACGTCCTATCAAGACTTATTCCTCTGTTTAGTAGGGCCTTGGGATGCTCGGATTAGAGTAGCCTATCGTGTCACTGGATCACTTGTTTTCGTTCACGTTTGCCGACTAAGGTGAACTTGTAATAGTTTCAAGCATATCATTTGATGAGCATTACAACTAAGTTGAAAGGTTAATAACTTTGGACAGAAAAATTAACTTCAGAGTAAAACTTCAACTTAACTATAATAGATTATTCATCATCTGTTCTATTTTTCACATATATGAACGATATTTTTTTTATGTACTGTGTATATCATCATCGATCATCAACTTTAAAGTAATGAGAAATTGTTACATATTAAAATTTATTTGCACAGATTTCATGTTACGGTTGAAAATATTCCAAGAAATGTAACAAAATTAAATGTGTATATATATATCTCTTAATCCGATTCACTTAACTACAAAGCACAAATTCATTTTTATGTGATTTTGTAGGAATCAAGTGTTTTAACCTACTTTTATTAATAAGTTAAGGTGTTTATTTAGAGGAATTGAAGTTCATTCTATATAAACTATTTGTAAAGCTTATTTGTAGCTTGATTCACTGATATTTGGGAGTAAAGGACTGACTTTAAATGATTTTACTGATCTCCACTTTGTTATGTACCTGATAGTTTGCACACTTCTAATTTGCTTATCGAAAATTTAACAAAAACACATAAGCTGGTATTTGGTACAATTTGAAAACCATTCAAAAACCGTGGGAAATTACTCTTCATTTGAAATATGCCAGAAACTTACTGGACCTGGGAGACCAGGCATACCAGGTAATCCATTTTCACCATCAAAACCAGGATCCCCAGGTGGTCCTGGAGGTCCAGGTGGTCCGATAGGTCCTCTTAGTCCTGGAGTTCCATCCGGTAATGGTGGAGGTGGAGGTGGTAATGTGTACGCTGGCTCAGCAGTTGGTCTTGGTGTTCTTGTTGTCTGTGGTTGGTCAGTGTACGTACGTGGTGTAGCCTGAGGCAATGCCGGTTCCTGGTTTAGTAAGGAAAACGGAGGTATATTATTAAAATTGTCTGAAAAGTTACAAGGTACGGCATTTCAAGTCGAACTAATAAAGTAATAAACATCAAGCAAAAGTCCATGCTTACTGTTGCTTCCGTATTAGAACATATTAATACTAAACCTGATATCGGTACCATAAAGGAATAACCAAATACGGACCACATAAATAAACACTTTGTTTATAGTAAATGAAATTTGAGTTGTAATTTTTTGGCATTTTCTTTACTCAGGACTATAATTCATTCTAAAAAACCTTAGGTTGATCATTTCAACTGTTTAAATTCTTACTATGCTATGGTGATTTGACTAGGCAATTAAATTGAAACAGTCTGGTTAGCTGACAGTTAAATTTTAGCAAAAATGTACTAACTTTCTATCTTACCTACACTATATTTACAAATGTAAACTTTATCATCATTCTTAAGTATTTACTCAAAATTAGTTTCAAGTTTTTAACGCCTAAATAGATCAGATGTGCAGTATGTGTGGTTGGCAAAACCACTTGATCAATAATTGTATAAGGATTTGAAAATCTACCATAACTCAAACAAATTTTCCATCATAAAATTTAATAATCTCAGAAAGCAATTTCTCGCTTGTGCAGGTTGTATATGCGCAATAAGTCCCATAACAATACAAAACGGCCACCCAGTGATTTCAGGTTCTCAATGATGATCTAACATTGATCGGTTCATGATTTCAATAAAAATTACGACAGGTTCATCTTCGTAGCATATTTCAGTAGATAACTTTGTCTACTGAAAAACTTTAAGTAGCTCATATGTATCGTCAAATTATTTTCCATTCTTCCTGTTATTGCTGCAGAACGTGTAGTTCCTGCTAATTTAATTTTTTGAGGTTCATAAAGATAACTAAAAACATATATTTTGGTTCAATAAGATAACAATCCAAGTAATTTGAATAAAATTCCAGTACTAAAAAGCCATAAAATGAAGAAATACAGTACAAATAATACATATAAATGAAAATAAGTCATTGAATAGATTCAGTGACAGAGCAGTACGACAAAAATTGTAAATTATCATGTTATCAAAATTTACTTACCACACGATTCTTTGCTTAAATTTTAGAAAAAAATAATCGGAAAAAAAAATACGGATTAATATTTCATCAAAATGGATTGTATTTTATCATTATAAGAAATTGAAATGAATAGAATAGACTAAAATATTACTTCATATGTGGAAGTGAATTCGCAACCTATTTAAATACCGTTGTTATTCTCTATCAGCTTAGTTTAGGAAAAGGTAATTGCTGCAGAGATATTAATTTCACTCACTTGTTCTCTAATTTACGATATGCATGACAAAGAAGTCACTTATTATCTTTTATGCGGTGACACCTAGCTAATTCAATCTAATGATAATCACTTTGATTTGATGGACAGTACTGAAAACATGTTGATTGTTCTGTGGTTTGCATGTTCAATTTTGAATCACCAACTGACAATTCATTTCATCGTGTTATAATAACGAAATTCCAATGCATATATAATCAGTTTAATAAGTGAATATATATATATGTTCGCTTAGTTAATCGATATGTCTTTCTCCTGACATTGTTCATTTGGAATTTGTGTCTCTATTCAGTAAGTGAATGATATATTGGGCCATTACCTTTTATTTTGATAGTTTTATGAAACAGTTGTATTTTATAATAGTAAAGTTGTTGCTGTTTGTTTCATAACTTTTCAGTCCCAGAACTAGAGACTGATGAATTTAGCTAAGTAACTTTAAAATTTCAGAAAATTAGTAATCTAAAGGTCTAACATGGTTTGAAAGCTTATGTGAATACGGCTACAAATGAAGTCCGTAGTATTAGATTACATAACTAGGGAATTTCATATTGGAGCATTACAACCATTTATAACTTTCGTGATTACCATGGCTGTCTACATGAACTAAGTCGGTGATGCAAAATGTTTTCAGATCATCATGATACTTTAAAGGCTAAGTTTTTATTTGCCAACCAACCATTCAATAGTAATTTTAATTTCAGAAAAAGAAATGCCAATAAATTTACCAACACATTCTGGGCAACATTGTCCAGGCTCAAGAAGTTGTCCTTCATCTTCACCACATTGTAAAGTTGGACAAGTTTCACTTTCACAGACTACTTCTCGTGTATTCGGATCACAACGACAGATTGCACATGGAAAATTGGCTAGACGTACTTCTTCACCGGGGGATAAAACTCTCCCATTATCCATTGTACAACCTAAAAGAATGAAAACAAAAATTATTCTTCATCACTAATAATTCAAGAATTAACATTAGAAAATTTCTAAAACTTGATCAACTGTAATAAAATAAATTAATATAAGAAAGTTGTGGGCGTTTGGTTTTACTCCAATAAATGAATAATATTGAATTTCCCAGAAAATTTCAACTTTCATTTTTACTATTGGAAAACAAAACTTAAAAATACAGATTAGAGTAAAATCTTAAAGCAGGAAGAGACAAATGTTCAGTATTTTCTCTTTGTTTCCTACTACTACTACTACTACTACTACTACTACTACTACTACTGCCTAAACAACTAAATATTCCTTTGATAAAAGAAAATATTTACTTCTAATCGATAAAGTCATTGAAAATCTATGCAAACAAGAAATATACAATATACGAGTCGCGGATGCGCATTGGTGATGAGTCCCATACCAGGATGAAACGGCCATTCAGTACTTCCAGGTCTCTAATGGTTGTCTAACAACGACTGATTTACTGATGATTTCAAATAAATAGGAATTTCTACAAGAACATATGTATAATGCAATTTTTCTATTCTTACAGATAATATATAAAAATTTAACATATTTCAAGTAATATGTTCATTCCTATTAAATTTTTTTATGTCTAGAATGACAATGGAAGCTTCGTATTCAAAGCATTCAACCCTGGTTATGCAGTATCTTCAAAATAATCACTTAGTTTTCGTGTTAAAGTTTCCTTTATATAGTATTGAATAATGTACATGTATACTTTTGTTTTACTGGTATATATATATATATATATATATATATATATATTGCAGTCAGAACGTTTATATATATGCAATCAATTAGAATTTCCATCAGTTTAACGTATATGTGATAAAAATCAAAATAGATTACTGGGCATAGAAATTGATGTGAACTAATAACTTCTAAAATAGACAATCGTATAAATTAATTCTTTACATTGTGAGCATTATATAAATCTAGAAAAAACAAGTAATTTTTATGAAATATTTTATTAATCTTTTATTTTAACTATAAACTTGTAATAAAAAGTTTACTACTTTATACATTATTTTTCTTATTGATTTAAATGATCTATTTAGGAATGATTCTGTTTTTTTTGGCTCTTTACAATATTACTTATTCATTACTATAAACTGATATGATTATCAATGATAACAGACATTCATTTGATGAGAAAATCTTTACAGACAAAAAATATACGATGAATATTACTTATTATATATATATATATATATATATACATGTAAACACATAATTCACGATAATTATCTTCCAATGGAATAGTGCTATCCTAATCACAACCTAACTATGACCGACCATCTATGTGAATCGGTCTAGTGAAGTAACAGAGTGTGAGGAGATTTGCCAATGATGAGAATGTGAATGAATCATGAGAACATCATGATATTGAGTATCTAGTTTTTGAAGTATGAGTGGAGTAATGCCTGTGTGATGGGTTGTGACGGAGTGGTGTGTTATGGAACGAGTGAATAAACATGTGTTTATAAATTCCTAAAAAAAATATCAAACTATAAAACTCAGTATTGTCGGTCAAATTGAGAAATGTAAGATTTTAAAAAGAATAGTCGAAACAATCAACTTTAAACTGACAACACTTAAAAATGATTTACTAAAATTATGTTATTTGAATAAAACACATTGTTTGCTGGTTACATGTGAAACTGATTGTATTGGACTGGTGCATTTAAATGGATGTTTGCCTACTTGAACAATTTAAAATCTGTTCAAATTTACTATGCGTCAATTAAACAAACATCTAATTTGTTCACGTATACACTTTATTAGTGTAAGATTATTGAGTGATCACAAAAGTTCACTACTCATCTATTTATCGGTAGATAAAATGGTCATGAACAATGTTAATCATAATTTGTTACACACGCCAAAAAAAAACATTTACATCTGTATGAAAACATTAAAATAAATGTTCAATACTCTATCTAACTATATTTAAATCAGATTTTTGAAAAAAAAATGAGTAGTTTGATGATAGTTACACAAGGCCGAATAGTATGCTTAAATCCTCAGCCATTTTTTGATAGTAGTATGGCGGAGGCTATGAGAAGTAGAATTAACAGAAATTAGTAAAACAAGTACATTGAATAAATCAACTCACCTTGAGCATTGATCACGTAAACAATACAACTAATTATAACAAGATTGAATAACATTTTTTTTTTAAAATACTTTTTACTTAATAACAATTTTTGTAAAAAGTACGTTTCAAATTCTTCTTTGACACATTAATTTCATATGAGTAATAGTTGTTTCATATTGATTAAAAAAATTTTTAATTAATAATATAATGATGTTAGTAGTATAAGTTAAGCTAGGGGTTCAAACATTTGCATGAATATTTTGAGTAAAATTTAACAATTGTTTAAAATTTTCCAACAGTTTCATTCGCAGAAAAATTAGTCTTCTTTAATTGTAAAACAATTGTATGATGCATGTATGCATGTCAGTGTTCATTACTTATGAAAAACTATTTACTTCGTGCATACATACAATTTCCTATCTCATCTCTTATTAGATGGTATGATCGCAGGAACATTCGATTCCATTGAAATTTGAATTATCATATATAAAATAAACAATGTGCATATGTTATACAGTAGTAACATGTGTACATTATTTTTGTTTATGTGCTGATGGGTGCAATTGTGTTTTTGTTTTTCTCTTGTTAAAATCAAGATCCAATTCGTTTGTACCTCTTGAATTAGGAAGAAAAAGGAGAAGAACCAATCAGTACAATCATGCAGTTGTGCACAATTGACTATTTTTGACACAGAAAAAAAGGTACATCCTGATATTTTTACCGGTAGATTTAACATACATATGTACATTCACTGTACGTATATATACAAGAAAACTTACATGTGTACATGTAAAAGCTAACACAATCAGTTATAAGTATGTGTCAAGTCGAATATTTAACAGTAGAATTGCACATAAACATAATACTGACTAATATTGATGACTGTGTTAAATTATTTACAATCTCGTTATTGTACAATTATATATATATATATATATATATATATATATATATATATATATATATATATATATATATAATTTCAATGAAAACTTTCTAAGAACTAAGCTGTCATGTTAGATAAATTTAAGTATTGGAAATTGATTTTTCATCTAACAAACTGAAATGCTTCCATCGAATAAAAGAAACATTTTAACGATAGATTTCATTCAGTTTGACTGTTAGATTTCATGTTGATTCGAAACTTTGAACATTGTGTTCACGTCATTTCATGGGTTTTAGTTTCGATTAAGAAAGGATAGAAAACTGAAAGTCTTTGAAATGAACAGTCACTGTAATGCAACAATAGAGAAAGTTTCCACTGCACAATACTGCGCTACAATCTTCAATGGTTATCAAATCTTCGCTGATATATGCCCCCTAAGTATAACAGGCAATTAAGCATCGGACACCGTTTATTGTTTATTTAGTCAAAAAGTAGCTAAACCTTGATGAAAATCTAAAATATCGATTACTATAAAGTTGTAACATTTTAAATTAAAACTCGAGAAAATCAAAAGCACCCTAAACATATAACCTTTGAATTATTACTACAATACAATTTGTTATACTGAGTATTCCAATTGAAACATAAAAAAAAATACAAACTACCAGATAAACGGTTTCTTTTTAACCAGATTCTTGTCAAGACTTGTGCACTAACATATTGGTTTTTTTGACAAGAAGTGGAAAATCAATGCTAAATAACTAGCGGTAGATCGACTTCAGCGTCTCCATCTTAATATTTGTTTTAAATGTCGTAATCATTTGGCGGTAAATCAACGGACGAACAGTTAAGATTAAGGCTAAAGTGAAATTACATAATCGATTGGTTATCGCAGCTAGTTACGTGGGAGTAAAAATATTTCGAAATTAAACAATTACTTATCAATGTTCACTGTTACTTAAGCTTAAATAATAGATGATTTTTGAAAGCAGTGAAAAGAAAATTGGATAATTTGAAAATTAGAGCACATATGGTAAGAAATTCGATCGTGACTAAAATGATTGAATAATTGAAAGAAAAGTAATTGTATAAATTTAGTGCGAATGAAATGGCTGTTTGAAACATATCTGCACATGAGAACCTAGGTCCGTTTATATTTAATCCTGTGAATTTCACTGTATGTACGAGACGGTTTCTGAAATATTAGATCAGGTTCGATGGAACTCTATGCATAACTTTGAAAGTCAAACTTGTGACATCATGCTGATTGTTCCCAGAAGAAAAGTACTTATAGGTTGTTTTCCTCGTGCGGTCAATCAATTAAGATGATTTACTCTTTTGAAATCGTGAACCGGCCAATGTTAGACCACCACTAGAAAACTGGAAGCACTGGACGGCTATTTTGCCCTGGTATGGGATTCATCAGCAGTATGCGTCCACGACTCCTGCTCCACGCAGGATTTGAACCCAGGACAGTTGGTTTTGTGCGTGCACGCCTAACCTCTGAACCACTGAGATTGTGCCTAACGGTGTTGGATGATGTTAAGATCAGAAATTAGAGAATATAATGGCCTGATTGTGAGTTCATTATGACTTACACCACAAGAGCGATTAAAACGATCTACATATACAGAGACAACGAAACGACGCAGTTTATCTGTATTTCTTAAAATTACTGTTGGTTGGATAAAGAAAAAACAATATAGTCTTGTAACAACAACTGTTTATTCTAGGTCTTTCTTGATTTGTGAATTCGCTTTCACCGGTTATATCAACTTTTAACTGTAATTCCAGTATTGATGATTCTTTTGGGTACTATCAGCGACTCATTTAAGTTTAGCGACCTACACACGTTTCGTCACGAAGTTTGACAGATATTCATTTCTATTTAGTAAACCATGAAAAAGCTTTCATTCCTCTATAAAGATGTCATTGCAGCAAATAACCTTACACCTCTGTGAAACAGACATTCAACTAAATTTCAATCATAATGAGTTAAAAGTTTTTTTATAAGTATCTAAATTATTGTTATCGAAATGAAGAGGAACATAAATTCTGCAAATAAATACAAAGAAACGAACGATTATTTGAAGAGTTATTGAAAACGTCCCAGTGTAATGGAATTTGACTAAAGGGGATAAAAATTAGTAATGTAAACTTTGAAGCAAAAGGACTCAGTTAAATCGTGTACTACTTACATGTATAATACTAAGTCTTCACATTTAAAATCATCATTTTACTCCATTGGCCTATATGGTGCAAGGTTCGACTTTTTCCTAATTATGACTCATATATGCTAACTTTAATTATTGCCCACTTAAATACTTATAGAATCACATACGTGGAATAATCCACTTAAAAATGTTCAATATATTGTATACGGAACTTTGCCTAAATCAGATGGCATTAGTTAATTGATTTTTAACATTAGTTCTTAAAGTTAACTTTCTCAAGATACACCATTTTCAAGTTTGTCTATGAAATGATCTTTTCCCTGTTTAAATCAAGATAATCTAATCAGTAATATTTATAAATTGTTAATGACATTAGCAAACTGTACTTTACATACAACACAATTTATGAATAGACAAATGTTGTATTGAATAGTTTTTGTGTGACTAATATTCCAAGTACTACAATATTGATACAACCTACTGATAGTTGGATGAACAAAATACAGACGATCATTGTAATTTATTTGTAAATTAGCATTAAAAAGAATTGTCCCTTGATCTTCCTACTTATAACGTTACTAATTTTCGACTATGGAAAGCATTAACAATATTTATAGGCTTAAAAATATTATATTTAAATAGGAAGACCCATTACCTAACGTGAAAAGTATATACATAATGTAAACGTCATTTACACATTCTGGTTACATAATTTATCTCGCAAATAGCTCTAGAACTAGCCTGTCTACGTCGTTATTGGTTAATAAATGACGCCAAAAACCTCAGTGCCACGTTTAGCTCACCTTTGGTTTCATACCATAATTCTTTTTAAAACGTCTGAAAATACATGGAATGTGTATTTTTAAAAATGAGACAAATACCATATTTCAAGCAAATAAACTTAATCGAAACAAACTTTATGCAAACAAAAACCTTTTCTTTCACAATACAACACAATAAAATTTCAAAAAAAAAATGCATTTTTTTTCTTTCTTTGACAGTTTCACATTAAGCAGGAATAACCGATTATCTGACTATGAACTATAGGCAAACATGCCCCTGACACTGAACACACATTTATTTAGTCTGAAATTAAGGACATAGCCAAATGATTACAACGATTAAAATATTATTCACAAATGTTTGTGTTATTTTTTCTCAATGCCATTTCTCCTTCTTTGATCCGCTTCTATCTATGTGCAGAAGTCTGTTTTCTATCATGACTTTCTACATGTCCGATATGTAATACATGATTTTGGTATTTCCAGATAAGTGTACAGTGTGTGTGTGTACGTGTGTGCCATGAGATACACTAATTCTCTACTTGTTGGATTGTCTCTATCCCCCCCACAAAAAAGCAATACTCCTTAGAATTTCCTTGTCTTCATCTTTGGCAATAAATAGATTGTTGTAGTCTTGTATCAAGGTTTGACGCAAAACATGTATTATTGTTATTACTATTATCAGTGTATTCCAACAAATCGCGCACTACATTCGATTTTTTTTTCCTACAGCTTGGTATTAAGAATTGATAAATTTACATTTTATCCTAGAATTTTGACAATAACACGAAGCTCTCTATTACTGTGGGTGTATTTTTTCTTCATAATTGTTCTTGATAGTGTATTGTTAATGATTTTACATGTTCTATCTTTCCATTTCACCGAACAACTAGAAAATAGCCAAGATTCACTTATCCAAATATTGATCGATTTGAAAAAAAGATTAGTTAGCTTGTTCACTGGATAGGTGTGCGATATATCTCTGGTGGTAGCGCTTACGAGTGGGCGCGTGCGCACACACTCACACATAATGAACTAACAGCACAGCCTCGAATGTACAATATCCTGTCTATCTGTTACTTGTCTCAAAAACTATATTGTCAAAAATATAACTCCTGCATACAAATAAGCACAAATGCACAGTGGAAAAAAATAAAACAAAACAAAACAAACATTGGATGAAAAAAGGAAGAGAAGTAACCAAGTATCAAAGTGAATGCATCATAAATATAATTCAAGAGGTATATTAATCCTAATGGTTCCTTTCTTCATTGTTATTAGTCCAAAAGATAGAATAAGATTGTGACCCAAACATATGAGATTCTTAGTTCTTTAGATGCCAATAGAACGATGAAGTGAAGTGAAAGGTTTTCTAATTTTTTTTTTTTAGTTTTATGGTGGTTGACTAACCAAAATTTATCATCAACACACATTTTGCTAGTTGTGGTTGATTAACAAAATTCGTTACACTTATTTAATATCATTTGTTTGTGTAATACATATGAGTAGTGTTCAATAAAATATTAAAGTTTAGTGATTTTTTTTCAATGTCCAATGTATCGAATTAAATTTTATTCAATCAGGATATTATTGTTTTTAATATGTATATCATGCTTAATACAAGGTGAGCTAAATAATAATTTTTTTTAGTGTTTTTAGTATGGGATAAGTAAATGTTTTCGTGCATTTTTATTGATAACTATACATTAATCATTTGTAATTTTATAGCCTTATTTTTACTGAAATATGTACTAGATAACTGTGTTGTATGAATTTGCAAACCCAAGTGATGGCTCGAAAGCAAGAGTCGTTCCGTGAGGAAGTACTGAACTCAAGGTCATTCACTCCATTCCTAAAACATTTCGATTATCTAACAAGTTCAACCGTAATCTCAATGTCAGCATAACTGAACCCCCAAAATAAGAGTCTTATGTGTGGCGTAAAATAAAATATGAATTTTTTAAAACTCATATTTATTCTTTGATAACGTAGTTCATTCGACATCTAATCGCCTTCACTATGACTACTTCTCTTCACTTTGAAACAGTTCGTTGTTCTCCAGTTAAATTCATTTTCACTATCGTTGGTACAATTATCTAAACAAGCAGAAATGATTCAATTTAAAACTGTCAATTGAACTTTGGTTACAAAAAAATATCAACAAAAATCCGAATGGTAATTGGATAGTCTTGTTAGTATAAAATTATTGATTTTATTTCAATTGATGTCGGAAACAATTGTATCATTTTCATCCCTTCTATTATCCATACAGTTCTTTTAGCTGACGATAAAAGTTACAATCCTGTTTCATAGAAGGACAATTGGTAAATTAAGTCAAGTCATATTGCAAGAACTGACCACATGACTTAAATGAAAAAATGTTTGTATTCGAAAAGAGTAATCATGCATCTCGTAAAACTAGCTTAAACAGTTGATTGAGACAGTTTAATCTTATAATATTCTTATAGAAATCATATTCATATATTAGGTTATTGATTGACCAATATCTATGGTTATTCCAATTAATTTCATGTAATTTGACTGTATTCAGACAGTTTTAATCCATTTTTGATATGTAACAATATAATGTGTAAGTTATTTTTATTAATCAGGTGAACGTGTTCGACGATTAAAGCGTCAAGCGGAAGATGTACCAAGTTCTGGAGTAAGTTGTCAATTGCTTCACCCTTCTTATTTCATTTGTTATAACTGTAAATATTTATTGTTTGATTGAATCTAGATTATTTTAGTTTACACTTTTTATGAATTAAAGTTGAATTTGAATCATCTATTAAATTCGGAATTTTAGAATTATTTTTATTGAATATTATTCCATCCCATAAGTCTCCCCTCATCTACTTTAATTACTTATCGTTTTCAAACGTATAAAAAGATAATAAGAAATGTGAAATAATTTAATATATTCACTGCAAAAGTTTCATGTTTGATGCATGTACTACTTACTGAGTAAAACATTCTTTGAAATAAACTAATAACACGTTGACAATCATTGACAATGATATAAACATATGAGGAGTAGTTAGGAGATGGAAAAAATATGTTAGGTAATAAAATTATCACTAAAAGTATACCGTCTAGTTGATGAACAACAGACTGTCTTTCAAAAGAAACACATTTTTGAAACCATGAATCGATCAATGTTAGACCACCATTAGAAACCCTGGAAGCACTAAAAGACGGCCGTTTCGTCCTGGTATGGGACTCATCAGCAGTGCGCATCCACGACTCCTGCACCCTGCAGGATTCGAACCTAGGACCTTCGGTATTGTACGCGAACGCCTAACCAAAAGAAAAACAATAAAATTGACTTACAGTGAATAAGAATGAAAGATTTTCTAACATTTGAAAACAAACACAACGTTTTGAAATACTGAAATTTTTTGATAAATAGTGAGAAGTTGTAACTGTTCTAAAAAATGTTATGATATATTTGCGCTATACATTTCGAACAATCTGGTCACACATATTTACTTGTCAAAGCATTTTATATGAACAATAATCAAAAGTCAATTACGTTTTCTCACTGTTCTATCGAAATTTATAAAAGGGACTAACTGTTCTAAACTTAATTTTATGCAGAAATAATCTATCTGTTAGAGTTGTTTTTTTTCAATCTCCATATCGAAAAGAAAATATGTATGTATGTTTTGAAAATTGATTAGTGCTCCTCATGTTTCTCATTCAAAAAAAAACAAACAAACATTAAAACATCAAAGCTGTTATATATTCAACGTTCAATAGATCAATCTCAAAGAGTATAAAGTGAACAGTTCATTTTTGTTAAATAAATAAAAAAGTTGATAAGATCTCGTGATTATTGTATTAAATAGGTGAGTGAATAAGAAAGCAGTGAATAATTGTTTGTTTGATACACCCTATGAAATTAATTCATACTAATTGTCAAACTAGATATAATTTAAGATTTTCATCTGTTAACTGAAGTATGATGGCATTTTTTTTCTGTTGATTAGACAGAACTCTCAATATTCACTACAGTCTGACAGGAGTCAGACCAATATATTAATAGGCTTTATGTTTATAGATATATACCAAAATGCATATTTCGTGTAAACTTTATTGGAATAATTTGTTTTTCACGATTAAGAGCTAATATCTGTGTTAATTATACTGTTGTTTTACGATTTAACACTATCATCGACACAAGTGTTAGATCTATCAACAGTCAAGTTACGTTGATCATTCTAAAATCAAAATAATCATGAGATTTGTTACTTCATGATTTTCTCCTCCGCTTGAATCTGGTTTGTTCTATCCCATAGCAGGTTGTTGCTGGTGACATTTGGCTAACGGACCTGAGGTTTTTTGCGTAGACAACTGTTAGTAAACGCTTGCATCCTGAGGATGATGGCTTTCACGGTTCTCCAAGTTTCAGCCCTATACACAGTAGAAATGTCTTGACATTTGTATTGAAAATTGTGACTTTGGTGTTTGTTGATAGTTGTATTAAATTCCAGTCATTCATATAGTTGATATATTTTCGTCAAATTTCAAAAGAATAATCCTAAGGATAAATGAATAAACTCATTTCTGAGATAGGCTTAAAATTTTTTTCAAGCACTTTTCTGCTCAGTTTATTTGAAATCGTCAGGTTTTACCGAGGTAATGATTTTCATCAGGATATGTTTGTGTCAAAACGACTATATTGATTTAAAAATCACTAAAACTTCCATAAAAGTTATTTTTACTGTACTTTTTTTTACAGGTTAAGGGTCCAGCACCATTTGGTGTAACAACTTATCGAGTTGGTGCAATGGGAGTTCAAGGAGAACGTGGACCACCAGGACCGCCGGGACCAGATGGTCCACCTGGTCCATCAGGTTCACCAGGATCACCAGGGAAAACAGGAGGGCCAGGAATTCCTGGACCTATTGGATTACCTGGACCTCCAGGTGCAGACGGAAAGCCAGGTCGAGATGGAGAAGCTGGGAATCCAGGTGCTTCAGGTGAAGTTGGCCCACCAGGTCCATCAGGACCAACAGGTCCACCTGGACTTAAAGGACCCGTGGGATTGAAGGGTAAAAAAGGTGAAAGGGGTGATCCAGGAAGAGATGGCGTTGAGGTAAACACTCCTGTACAAATGATTATTATTTATTTTCTTTATTCCTCATAAACATGTTCATTCATGAAGCATCTGAAATTGAATGGTTAGCAAACATTTAAAAAAAATTACCTTAGTATCCTCTTTGAAATTCATAATAGTCTGTACCTATAACATTTATCCTGTTAGTTTAAATCATACATAAAAATCTGACTGAAAAAAATTTCATTGATTACACTTGAGATTAAGTTGAGTAGAAAAACAAACACTCAAATAAAAATCATGTATGATATAAGATTTATTGAGCTACTGAATACTCCCAAGTAGTATAATCTTAATATGCTTTGTATTGGTATTTATCCACAAACAATGAAGAACACTGCAAAATCGAGTGTGAATATATACTTATGAAATAAGCCGACAAGAAATACCAGCACTATCTTTAATTTAATGTTATCACCATTGAATTGGAAAGTTAATTCATCAATTCATTCATGAGGATCATCTTAATTCAAAACAGAATAGTAAACTTTTCGATCACTCAAAAGTATTCGATGTTACATGGTCGGTTCTTTACTGTTACCAATGAAGCTGAAGTTTAGTCATTCCATTTTTATTTAACCTGATGTAATCACACACCTTGTTCTCGATAAAATTCAATTTGAGTCAATTTTTTAATGAACCAGTTAAATAAAAAACATGGTCTAAGGGAAACTACAGATCGCACATTGAAATCATTAACCAGTCATTGTTAGACCACCATTAAATACCTTGAAGGACGGACGTCTGTTTCGTCCTGATATGGGACTGATCAGCAGTGCGCATCCACGACTCCTAAACCTCACAGGATTTAAATCCAGGACCTTTGGTCTTGCGCGCGAACGCCTAAGCTCTGGACCACTTGGTCGGCATCTAACGGTGTTAATGTCAATCTGCAAATTTTACGCGACCTCACCCATTTGTCTTCGGTAGTTACTGCCTACATCCAACTGCTGATGAGTTCCATACCATGATAAAACAACCATCCAGTGCTTCCAGGTTTCTAATGGTGGTCTAACAATGATTGATTAATGATTTCAATCTGCAATGAATACTAATCTCCATAACTCTAACTGAACACTACAGATCGTCACTAATCATCATCTATCATTTTCAGCATGGAACTAAACAGTTATAAACACCACAAAATTTTATAATTATAATAGGATAATTAAATCATTTAGTTAAACATGAATTTTACTGAATATTTCATCATACACGTAATAGATTGTTTGTAATCTCAGTCAATCAATCGATCATGGGATCTGAATCAGTAGTTTAAGGTATGTAAATTGAATTTGAGAAAAATTCATTAAACAGAAACACGAAAACATAATTAAAGACATGTTACATTTTCTCATTGAATTGATCATCCGAAATGAATGTTCCCATTACACTGTGTTGGATATATGGATTGTCTATGAACGTCAAACCGAACTCACATCATTATTAACAGTATCAGGCTAAGATAAAACCAGTGTTTCCTTCGTTCTAATGTTGTTGTTTTTTCATTTGATATCAATTAGGTGATGAAAAGTAACTATTTTAAGACCTAATGGTTTTACCGATGTAAATGGAATAAAGTTGAATATTGAAAGGATTATTATTAGTTATTTCTAGTCGTGTGATAAATAAACAGTACCTGAGCAAAGTCTACTTAAACAGCCGTGATTTTGATATTATGCGACAGAAGTTTACAAACTTTAAAGAAGATAGAAATGAAACAATGTTAACCAGTTAAGATTCACTGTTAATATGATAACACAGTCAAATACATGCTAAATAACACAAAGTCAATCAAAATTATTGAATCTGTTTTAGCTAATATCTGATAATTAGATTTATAATTGAATACTGGTAAATTAAGAAATTTGGAATTTTTCTCTGGGGGGGTGGAGTTGTAACTTTTAAACCACAAGAGATAAGCTAGTATACTGAAATGTATTTAACTTTCCATGTATCATCTAAAACATTCATTTGAATCTTACTCACTGTATCTTCTTGATAAGGGTATCCGAGGAGATATTGGTGCCCCAGGACTTATGGGACGTACTGGTGCTCGTGGAGCAACTGGACCTGCAGGTCCAGCAGGAACACCTGGTCAAGTTGGTCCTGCCGGAGCAGATGGTCTTCCTGGAGCTCAAGGTCCACCAGGTCCACAAGGTCTTCCAGGTGAACCAGGTGCTATTGGTCCAACTGGTGATAGAGGTGAAGTAGGTGAAGCTGGAATACGTGGAGGAGTTGGTGAGCCTGGCAAGCCTGGGCTTGATGGAAAACCTGGACGACCTGGGGAACAAGGAATTCAGGTAAGAGAAAAATATATGGGGACTGCAATATACCCTTATTCTGGCTAACATTTTAATATCGATCTTTTACAACAGAGTACTTGTAACTGAATAAATATACCATGCTATCTACCTTTTAGCGGATAAATTCACATGTTCAACTTCAATGAATTCACAGGATAGCATAATAATAACTGACTATAATGATTGACAGACTAACTCCTCACATTCAAATTAGTTTAGTTTTAGATTATACAGTATTAAGAAAGTTCAATTGATTTATAAAATAAGTTTTAATTTATGGACTATTGAATAAATTACTGAATAAGATTAGTGAATACTCTGTTTAGTCGTTTTTTTTTCTTCAAATCAAGTGATGAAACTAGAATAGTTTCAACTTAAACAATCAACTTATTTCAGCCATAACATAATGATCATTGAACTTGGATAAATCTATTTACATGTCACTACAATTTGAATATTGTTCCATAAAGTTTTTGTAGAAAATTTCATTCAAAATTAACTTTTAATAACATTAGAAATCGTTGATGAAAACGATTAGATTGTTTAGCTATCACTTATTTTGTATAAAAAAAGGTGTATTACATGCAAAGAGAAATAAAACAAATATAATATTCATTGTAAAATGTGACTAATCGTCAAATGCCTTCCATCAAAGTTTGAGTAGATAGTTCTCTCATTTAGTTATTGCGCTATTTGAACTACTCGTTATCCATGACTGTATGGTATTTTATAATGTTACGGAAAAACCTGTCACTCGGGACCTTTTCGAAGCTTTTAGAATAATATTTATTCATAGAAATTATCTTTACTGGTAAATACTTTTGGACTAGAAAAGTTCACTCTGGTCTAAAATGATCATTTTTAACCTTCTTTTGACTTCTATAGGGTCCACCTGGAAAAGATGGTGTACAAGGACAAAAAGGTGATATAGGTTTTCGAGGAGCACTAGGACCAGAAGGTATGCCAGGTCCACGAGGAGCACCTGGTACATCAGGTTCACCAGGTGAACAAGGAACTAAGGGATCCATCGGGGTTTCTGGACCTCCAGGAAATCGTGGACCTCAGGGAAACTCTGGTCCTCCAGGTGTTATAGGTCCTCGTGGCTTACCAGGTAAGTGATTCGCCTTTTTATCATAAACACTATGAAAGATACATTGGAATAAACAAATTAATCATAATAAAGTTCAAACCAATTTTCGAAATATTTTAAAACTGAAATCGTTGTAATAAAATTATTCAGGTCCTGTTGGAGAAGTTGGAAAGCCTGGCATCCCCGGTTCTCAAGGACCTCCTGGAGTAAAGGGATCGGCTGGAGTAGCTGGTTCTCCGGGTGCTCCTGGACGACCAGGTATTGATGGAAGACCGGGAATCCCAGGACCTGCTGGGAAAAGTGGCCCAATGGGAAAAACTGGACCGAGAGGAGAACCTGGTCAGTCAGGACAAGATGGCAAACCAGGAAGGATTGGTCCTCCCGGCCCACCAGGAGAAAATGGGCGGGATGGGAGCCCGGGAGCTTCTGGTCCACCCGGTCCACGAGGTCAGCCGGGCAAAGCTGGAGCAAGTGGCCATCCAGGAACTACAGGAGCAAGTGGACCACCAGGGCTACAAGGAGACATTGGACAACAGGTAGGTTTTTCATTAGTATTCCGTTCAGTTACTGAATCACTTGACAAATAATTTTTTCTATGAAGTTTACTTGATTATTCACCATTTACTTTATAACGGTTAATAAATTAGATTAACGGCTGTAATCCCTACTTTTTCAGTAATTATAAAAATTGTAGAGTCTCGACATCTTCAAGACACGTTCTTGATTTTTATCTTTGAATGATACAATATAATTTAACAAATTTAGAAAAAGTTTAGTCAGATACTTAACTTGAATTTTATTTTATTTTAGGGTCCTCAAGGTGAACGAGGCCTTCCTGGATCAGTAGGCCTACCTGGTCCAAAAGGAGAGAAAGGTGAAAAGGGTCCATTAGGTGAAGCTGGTGCTCTTGGTGATGCAGGTCCTCCAGGACCGCAAGGAAAACAAGGAGCTATTGGTGAAAAAGGACTTCCAGGTTTGATAGGAAATGTTGGTTCGCCAGGTTTACGTGGACCTCGAGGAGATCCTGGACCGTCCGGTGACCCTGGGAAGGACGGAACACCAGGAATAGACGCACCGGATGGCGAAGTTGGTATGGCAGGCCCAGAAGGACCACAGGGTCCTGTGGGTCCAGCAGGTCTTCCAGGACCTCAGGGTTTGCCCGGTATAAAAGGAGAACCTGGCAGTATAGGACCGATTGGGATACCTGGACGAATGGGAGTGATGGTTAGTCTGTTTTATTTATAAGCCAAACTTTGCTAATCTCTCAGTGACTGTACATAAAGGTGGCAGAAACAAACAAGTTATTATGCGTAACTGACAGTAATGGCTGTTTTCACTAATTGATGGGAACGAATAATTGCGTTTGGATTTGAACGGTTATTATGTATTCATTAAAGTAGGGAGAGTGAGATCTGTGTTAGTAGTAGTAGTGTCCAAATATAAATTAGTAGATCATATTATACTATACTATATACTATTTTTTACCATTGCCGACACAACTAAGTAGGAAAGAGCTTTCTCAAAGACGTGAGAGACTGGTGCATAGGAGAAAACACACCACATGGACAAGTTAACAATTTACTTTAATATTATTCATATGGACTTCGATTCAGTTATATTTTTTGTAAAGAAGTGGATACATTCGCAATCTATTTCTGTGTGTGAGGCAGACGAACGCGTTGGCAGTCTACTCTTGTACAGCTGCACTTTCATATCACGTTTGGAAACTTCGTCAAAACTTAAAGGAGCTAAAAGCTGTAATGAATGCATCATTATGGAACGTGGTACAGCCACAAGTATGCGTCACCGGTCTATACAGAATGCACAAGTCATACACACACATGGACAGGTGAACGCCGTCGCAGGTATTCAATACATGCGTTTGTAGAGCTCATACACTAAGGACTAAAAAATCCATAGTATGCCGGTAAGTGTAGATGCTATTTCCCCCAGGCAGACTGTAGTCCAGAGGTAATGAACAGTGAACGAATGACTAGCACTCAAATCAAATGTGTTGCCAGTCATCTATTGACGATATACTTTTTCATGCCCATACCACACACAAGTTTAGAGTCGATCCTTGTACACTGGTTAGGGCACAGTTTATGGTCACTTGCTTTGGTTTGCATCGGACTTAATGGGTTTTCTTAGATAATTCGCTCAGGCACTTAGAGGAAAACTGACTTCCTGAATCTCACTTTTATCTATACAATAAGTATCTTTATGATAATCCTTATGTAAGATGGAATTAGGAACTAACCCTATGTCTACCTCTTCATTCATATTAGCTCATGAAACAGAGTCCTTCTGTCTTCGGTCACCGTACAAAAGTATGAGTTGAACTTCTCACTAACAAGATAATAAAATATGATAAAACTTAAAATTTAGCCTACCTAATATAAGAGCTGTATGTGACACAGTTTTTACTTACTGATTCAAATTATTTGAATTTTTTTATATCAAAGATTAGTGTTGACTATGTAGCTTTTTCTAACTATACTTGGTTTTATTATATTTCATTTGTTGAATTAGAAATTTTTATCACCCATGCCTCAACAAATTGATGTGGTCAGATTTTTTAAAATGCATCAGTAACATGGTCCTGAAACAATCCATTCTTTTATTACCGCACTTTTACCTACCATTCATTGTTTAACATCTTCTTTTAGGGAATACCGGGAGCCCCCGGGCCATCTGGTCCGACTGGTCCACCAGGTTTTAAAGGTGATCGAGGTGTGTCAGGAGCACACGGAATCCCGGGGAAGGATGGTCAGCCCGGGAGTCCTGGACCTATTGGAGCCAGAGGTCCACCTGGTGCAATTCATGTAAGTGGAAGGTCATTGGGAATCATGGGGCCACCTGGCCCAGTCGGAGATAATGGTGTTCAGGGAGAACCAGGAGTTCCAGGCATGCCTGGACAGCTTGGTCCAGTTGGTCTTCAAGGTCCAAGTGGAACTCCTGGAAAACGTGGACCATCAGGTGCAGCTGGACCACCTGGAAGCCCAGGTGCAAATGGTCGTGCAGGGATAAGAGGTAGAGCTGGTAGCGCAGGACAACTGGGTGGACAAGGTCCTCCTGGTGTTCAAGGTCCGGCGGGTGTCCCAGGAGTAAGAGGACCTCAAGGGCCTCGTGGTCTACCTGGAAGACAAGGTACTCAAGGTATCCCGGGGAAAGCTGGATTAAGTGGCCCTCAAGGTGAAACCGGCCTACCTGGCAAACCTGGAAAACAAGGTCCGACAGGACCACCTGGACCAGCAGGCAAAGATGGCGACCCTGGAGAACCAGGCACGCCTGGAGCAGTAGGTGAACCTGGCGATGTTGGTAGTCCTGGAGCACCTGGACGGGATGGACCAATCGGGATGATTGTAAGTTTTGTAAAGTCATTCACTGAACCTTTTTATTAAACTTGTCAGTGTTTTAATAGTTTATGGAGCAAAAGTGAACCATATACTAATTCAACATAAACTATCCTTCAAAACGGATACATGATATGTACAATCTATTATCACGGGTAGAATATTTCGAATTAAATGGTAACCTAATATTTACATAGAATAAATAGATTTAATGGCTAACAATGGAACCTGATTATTGATCTCACAATCCTATTTAACGCATAAACTTATTCAAGTGAACACTTCATATTTAGTCATCCCAACATTATCGATTTATATTACAGTTCATCCTAAATTCACGAAGTTTGGTTTTTAATGATACGTTTCGCATTATACTTGATCACTTTAGAATTATCAATTGGATTATGTTATTGTAAAACTTGAAGAGAATTTATTGAAAAGAATATTCTTCGTTTTTAATATGCTTGAGTTTTAATAGTTATTGTTATCATTTTGAGAGAAAAGTCAATTTGAAGATCATTTTAATCGTTCTAATTCAGTGATTAACGCTTAAATGAAACAATAAGGGATCAATGAATATTTTGTATAAAACACGTTCTTGTATCAGCTTGAAAAATATTTGTGTACATAAAATATTGTTTAGGTAATTTAAGTGATTGATTATGAAATCTTCCTAAATATCTAAAAATAAACAATAAATCATCGTTTACAGTTGCTTATTACGGTGTACACAAATTGATCCTTTAATGCTTAATGGTGACTGAATTGTGTTGGTCAAGTTGAAGTATTGAGGCCAGACCAAAACATGGCAGAAATCCATGAATTTATTGACAAGTGGACTGAGTCATGTCAGTAGGTGTCGACTACCTTGTTGGGCTCCGCGAGATGATAGTAATCGATGGTCAGAGACCCTGAATGACATAGCTCAAAACCGTTTGCAATGGCGCCGGTGCATTCATTCTTTTTGTTCTCTCAAATCCTAATCTTCTGAATTCCTCATCACTTTATCTTTATCTTTGTAAGTCTATTGCACTAGATTCTACTTATTGAGTAATATCTTCGAACCCTAGTCTCTCTGACTACTGCTAATACTTTCACTACCTCTACTACTATGGGATTTGAATTGACAATTGCATCTCTGTGCTAATGTGGTATGGCAACATGAACTGATGTACGTACGTACGAAGTTCTACGTTGTTATTGATTGATTGATTGAGTATTGCTACAACTAATCTAACTGACTTAACATCAGTATTCATTTCGGTTTTTTAATGTTCGTTTGTGACTCAGACATTCGGATAACTGCGTGGTCACATATATGTCTGTGACGTCGAATCCCTCATTTATGACGCCCAAAGATCTCAGATACATTTACTAACAAGTGCTAATTATTGAAAAAAAAATAAGGTTACTCCTACTTCTTGACTAACTCTAACAGTCTACCCTAATTATAAATTCTCTAGTAAAGTTTTCCACATTTGACCAGAAATGTATATCCTGTCATCATTTGGATTAATTTATGATTTTATTGATGGTGCCTCTAATTGAGTTCACTTAACTTTACAGTTCAGAAGAAGCAATATCATTAATGTTTAAAGCATCCACATTTTGACTATAAACTTTATTCTGTTTTCATCATATTTCACGGTTTAATTTAACTTCATTTGATTTCACCTTATCGTTCAGCCTGTAAATAGTTTCGACGAGTATTTGAATTCAAATTCTTACAACATTACTAACAGTATCACACAGTTCTTAATATTTCTTACCTTCATTGTAATGATTTTTGTCAGGTAAGTATAATTAAAGCAACTAATTGAGAGCACTACTATTGATTTGATGCTAACGAACGAAATACAAATAAAACCTGTATCCTTATAAGATCAGATGAAATTACCCCAAAATTTGTTAGTTTAAACTATGAAATCAAATCTTATCGTAGTGTATCGTTGTGAAATATTTGACCTACAAATCTATCTATCTAATTTTTATAGAGAAATGAATGTTTTTGTCAGTGGTTTAATGCAACTAAAAGGTTATGATGAAAAGTACATTCGAAAATATGAGTCAGAAATTCAAAAAGATTGTAATATTGAATGGTAAAATTAATCGATAGCAATTAACAATGACACAAACATGATATCAGAATAATCTGTTAAATGAAACTCAAATCTGATCACAGTAAGGTTTTTGGCTGAATGACATGAGTGATAGAAATTTGAAGTCTTTGGGTTTTCATTAAACATTGAAAACCACACATCATAGAGTCTTACAAAACTCATCACCTAGCTGATTTTCATATATAACATAGTACTAGAGAAAATCAGCTGAGGATAGAATAGCTCAATGATAATGTCTGTAATTGTTCTTTCAACTTACACTAACTGATAGTGACAGTATAAACTTCTTCAAAGTTATCCTTATTGTACGTTAATTATTGAAAAGATGCAAAAAGTCTCTATCAAAGAATTGATATCATTTAATTCAGATCGTTCAACCCAATTTAAAACCTGACAAGTTATATTGCATAAGTATTTTCTGATGAAGCTGAAAGTTTCCAATAGTAAACAATGTATAAAACGGATCGACAATTTACACGCATACAGTTGTTCATCTGTTAGGATATTTATCCAATATCCTAAGAGAATTATTGGTCAATTCCTTCTGGTCAATTTCTACTGGTCAATTTTATGATCGTCCTAGATATCAATGTTACGTACTCCAATGTTGTTTCTTATCGGTGGTCCTGACTGTCAATGTCACTTCAAATGTTGGTTCCTATTCGTCGTCTTAACTGTCAATGTCACAGAGTCCGATGCTGTTTCCTATTTGACCTAAATGTATAAATACGCGTTATCTGTAACGCTTTATGACCAAGACCCGGACTCCTAGTTCGGGATCCTGATTCTCTTCTGGACTCGGACCTCGTACTTTCTGGATGCCTGTAGAATACGTATTCTACTTCATATCAAGTCTTCATTTTACTCAATATGGGGGTTGGAACAGTCGGATTAGAGTAGCATGTCGTGTCACCGGATCCTCGCTCTCGTTTCCCGACTAAGGTAAACTCGTAGTAGTTCAAGCATATCACACTGACGTGTTTGCGTGCATGCGTAACAGCACTTAAGGGACTTCTAATATCATTAAAAATAAAAAACTAAGATTTAACATTTTGATAGAGAACTTATAAATGTCAGCTGGCAGACTGATGAACTATTTCTTATAAATGTTAACTCCATTAGATACCAGTAAGCTAAACATTTGTAAATGACTTTTATCCAACTCTAACTTATGCAGAAAGTAAACCAATGAGTCACAGTGTGGAAGTTAGAGAGCTCTTAAGAAATGAAATACAACACAATATAAATAGTTCAAGCAACACACATGTTATTTAATAGAATATTAATAGCCCAACAATAGAAATTAATATGTTTGGTATTATGATTATTTTCTATTTTATTTTCGAAACCCAGGGTATGCGTGGATCATCAGGAGGACCGGGGCCAAGAGGACCACCTGGCCCACTTGGTCTAAGTGGCCCACAAGGAGCGGCTGGACCAACTGGACCCCAGGGTCCTCAGGGGCCAAGAGGAGCGAAAGGAGCAAAAGGGCAGCCTGGACCCGAAGGTCCTGAAGGACCACCAGGAGAAGACGGAGAACAAGGGCCTGAAGGTTTAGCTGGACCTCCTGGTGAACCTGGACTTGATGGGCCACGAGGACAAAGAGGTACTCCAGGTCCTTTAGGCCCAGTTGGAGAAGTCGGGCAGCCTGGTCAAGATGGTCGTCCTGGCCCACAAGGAGAACGTGGTGTTTCCGGTAAACCCGGACTTCCAGGGCCTCCTGGAGCAAAAGGTGCTGCTGGCGAAACTGGCCCAGATGGGCAAGATGGATCAAGTGGTCTTCCAGGAAGCCCAGGTGGTCGAGGTCATCCTGGATGGTCTGGGCCTCCTGGACCACCTGGTCCTCCTGGTCCAGATGGGTTACGAGGAGATCCTGGTGAAATTGGTTACCCTGGAAACCCAGGACCACCTGGTGATAGTGGACCCATCGGTGAGAGTGGAACCAAAGGTCCTAAAGGACAAAGAGGAGAAACAGGTCCACCTGGCCCACCAGGTCCTTCAGGTAGAGATGGATCTTCTGGACCTCCTGGACCAATGGGACCTCCAGGACCTCCCGGACCACCAGGCATGCCATCTGTACAACTACCGACAATTAGTCGAAGCACTAAAGCTGGAAATATCTACGCAGACGATCCACTGGCAGGAAGAATCATGGGAACCTATGAGCCATCAAGACCAAGGGGAACGAGATCTGCACCTGCTTTAACATGTAAACAATTAGGTGAATATAACAACAATCTACCTGATGGTAAGTTAAATAAACAATATTCATTGTATGCTTAGCAAGATTAGCGCCAAGTAATTTATCGAACAATAATACCAGAATGATCAGATTTATCTGCATTTGTACTGAGTTAAAATAGAACCTCTAATTAATTGTATTGATCAGTTATTTCTAAAATAGTTAAAACTATTGTGTGTACAATTCAATATTTTTATCATATAATTCCAGAGTATACTCTTAAATTTATTGTGAAATAGTTGAAATTAAAAAAAACTTCTAATGATTATATGAGTGAATCTGGTTATAAATTCTGTTTATACTTGACAAATATAGACAATATGACTAGGAAAAAATCTTTATTCAACACTAATGTAATCTTATCTTCGAATTCTACTACTTAAATTGACGATAACTATACAATTTTAAGTGTGATGATTAAAAGACGCTTTGAAAATAAACGATTGCATTGATCTAACTGAACTGAAACATATGCAACACTAATGAATACCGGCTCAATGGTCTAGCGATTAAGCTTTCATCTATGAAACCAAAGACATTGAGTTTAATATCCTTGATTGTGTGGTTTTGGATGTGTACTCCCGAGGAGCCACGGACTAGAACAAAATCGTTGCACTGTTTTTCCTAGATTTTATTGGTCATTTAACTAAAACTAGTCCTTGATGTAAAGTAGTTAAATTTTAGTACAAAACATTTACAATCTAGTATATCAGTTCGTAAATGAGAACGTACGGGCATAGATTTTCTTCTAACGATTAGTTTTATTTAACTTATTTTAACACATTCATAACTTTCTTTACTGTATCAATTATAAGATTATTACTGGATTGATCCAAATGGAAATGAAATTAACGATGTTGTACAAGCTTATTGTAAATTTAAAACACGTGAAACATGTATACGATTAAGAAGAAAGTCGCTGAATTCAGACAGTGGAAATTCAACTGAACAAGAAAATAATTTAAGAAGTCAGTTTTATGAAGTAAGTTATCAAAATGATGACAGATAATTGTGGACTATCTAATTGACTAGTAATTAAATTGCACATATTTTTCATTTTATGCCTTTCGATTTAAATATTCAAAAATTAGTTTACAATCATTTCAGTCCATTGTGTTTTGAATGTTTGAAATCTTCTCTTTGATCAGCCTGTTTTGGTAATATTTACCTCCTGATCGGACTATCTCTATGTTGTCATTAAGACACAAGCATTGTGGAGTAGCAATAGATGGTGGTTGGAATTGGAATTCAAGATGCGATTACATCTAGGTGAAGAGTTCCAAATGGGACAAAACGCACAAACTAAATTCCAATGCTAACCACTATCCATTTTTGCTTATAATCATTTCAATCCTTATTCAATAACTAAATTTATGTTGTCATTAATAAATGTATTACTTGATTGCTACTCTGAGCAACATTAACAAAGTCTAATATCATAATTACAATTCATTATACTGAAAGCTATAATTAGAACAGTGGTAGGTCATTTATTAGCTGTTATTATGATCAGATTAAATTATGTCGTCAATCTAATTTTTGTCTACATATCGAGCTGAAATAACCGTATATTTAATCTTACGAAATGAAATGAAACTTTGCTTGTATGATTTATTGAAATATTTATGAAATTGTTAAATTTCCTTCAAAGAATATATTCCTAACTACTGAAATGGTTTAAGTCTTAAGTTTGTAATCGTTTATTTAAGCAATATCCTGAGGTATTATTTTTATTTCTGGTTATAAATTTTTTTACATACATGTTGTACTCATTGAATACTAAGGTTCTTCAAACGGTCCTCAAAGGGTGTCACAGTGCTAATCAAAATATCATACTAATATTGTTTTGAAAATCTAAAAAAAATGATTACAAATATACTGTTTAATAACATTTTTGAACAATACAAATTTAAACGTTGAAAACCGTTTTCCCATTGACTTACAGTAATAATCGAAAAACATTCGCAATAATTTGTAGTGATTACTAATAAGTGTAGGTTGATCTAAACATCGGTTATCTCTTTCAATTTCTCAAGGTTATTCTCATTAATTTTCATTATTCACTTTTTGCTTGGAAAAGGTATTTAAGATGAGCTCTTATTTTCTTGGGCATAATTTACTTACTTCTCGCTGATCAGCTGCTTTTAGAGAAACGAAACTTTCACCCAATCAAGAAAACACAGCCATTTCACCAGTAAATGAGTGACTTTTCATTCAAAGCCTCATTTACTGTTAGAAAATAGTAGTGGTAATATTATGATCACTAAAGTTGTCGCCTGATATTCAAATAAATATTTAAAAAGTAATTCCTCGAATCTGTCATAACATATTCTGAGTCCTAACTATTTAACAAATTTTAAATCAGGTAAAACATAATATTGTTACGAAAATCATATAAATTCATTCTGTTTCATTAAACTAAAGCTGAGAAAGACACATGAGTTGTCATTACGAATCAGGCTACCGAAACTAGATTATTAAAACTACTTCATTATAATATCATTCATCGATTGCTTAACTCAATAATTTAAACATAAACTGGTTCATTCCTTTTCTTCAGACAACTAATCCTTAAAAAAACTGTACTCATTTTTAGAACTCAACTAATAATATACAAGTCATTGCCTCGAAAATATCTCTCATTAAAAAAACTAACATCAGATATAAAAGTATTGAATTATTATTACTTTTTTAATTTTAAATGAAAACAATTCCCGCTGAAAGTGTACAAGATAAAACGTAAAGTATTTATTCCTTGCAAGAAACAAGTAATCATCTAGAGATATTTTCAAAAAGAATTATGTTTTCTGGTTAGCGTTTTTTTTAACGAGTTAGATTTTTATGGGATGGGGTCGCCAATTCCAAGCGCAACCCTCCTCCTCTTTCTGGGCTTGAGACCGGAAGTATCCCCATAGGGGCTCCTGGCGGAGTTACTACTTAAAAGAACCAACCAATTAGTTTTTGTTTACTTTCAATCAATCCTTCTGATTTATATTGGATATATTATGAATTTATAAGCTTATATTAATGTTTTATTGATGAAAATTCTAACATTATAGTTTCATTCAATATAATTTTCATTTATCCTTAGCTAATCTACGAATTGGAAGGAAGTCAACTGGAATATTTAAAACGGCATAGTTTAATAGGAACACAACAAATTTATGAAGAATGCTCAAAGAAGACAAATGAAATACCACTGGTGGAATTGTCAGTTACATTATTTGCTGACAATGGAAATGAACTATCTTATGGTCATCCGTATTTTGGATATGAAATTGTTCAAAATACTTGTCATGTATGTCTCTGACTGAAATTATCATATTTTATTAAATAAAAATCAAGAGAATTTAGTGAAGAACACTTTCTTTTCAAAAAAATCATATACTATACATTCGTATTTATAGTTAGTTGTTTGATACGTAAATGAGACCATAGAAGGATAGAAGAGAATGCTACGGAAACTGAGCCAAGATTGCAAATATCAAAGGCATAATGATTTCGAGAGATATTTTAAATCTTGGATCACTTGAGGTCGCATTCGCTTCTATCCTTCTATAGTCCCATTTACGTATCAAACAACTAACTATCAATACGAATGTAAAGTATATGATCTTGTTAATAAAAAAAGTTTTCTTCATTGAATTATTTTCCTATTTATTCGGAGACTCAGTTGGTTATTTTCATAATCATGTTTTAATTTTAGTGAGAAATATTTTTGAAGGTAATTTCTCGTCATAACTTGGTATCAACTAGATAACTATTGAATGCTATAAAGCTTTGAATGAATGCTTCGATTTAAATTTGAAGTTTATTGACAATGTATATCCTACTTAAGGTGTATCTTACGACACTTAGTTAATTGATGATAAAAAATGTTTTGAATCTAAAATTTTCATGTTATAAGTTAGCACTTGTTGTTAACTTCGAATGTTACGTCATTGAAATCTTGAACCAATCAATGTTGTATTTCCGAATCTGATAAACCGCATCACAAAAATATATCAAGGTGATATCACTTTAAATTCTAATGATAACACGAATCAGTCATCGTTAGACCACCATTAGAAACCTGGAAGCACTGAAAGACAGCCGTATCGTCCTGGTATGGGACTCATCAGCAGCGCGCATCCACGACTCCTGCACCTTACAGGATTTGAAACCTAGACCTACGGTCTTGTCCACGAATGCCTAACGAGACGGCCGTCCGGCGCTTACAGGTTTCTAATGGTGGTCTCACAATGATTAATTGATGATTTCAATGGTTAAAAACACTAATCTCCATAACTTTAATTGAAAAAAATTATAACGACAACGTTAATAATAACTGTCCTATCAATTAAATGATAATTTAACAATTTATAAATCCTTTTAAGTTTTAAAAAAACCAGGTAACATTTAGTTGTGAGTTTTATTTCACAAACAACTCTACTACTGTGAACACAGTGGAAAATCGTAAAAATCTTTCCCCTATGAATAAATTATAAAAACTGAATACTATAATAGCCATCAGAAATAAAATCATTCATTATTCATTATTGATAATAACTCTAGCTACTCTGTTGTTGATATGATGATAGATGGTGGTATGCATTCATGCGTAGTTCAGTTTCTGTCTATGCTTATGTTTGTACAAACACAAAGCTAAAAGTTGGTTGGGGTGGCAGGTAGTAGTTTAACATAGTTCTCAAGAAAATTATTAATAATTATCCTCTACCTTAAAAAGAAAACACCATGCATCACTAAAACTACTTGAACATAGAATACAATTCTCTTAGGCATTGTTTTCAGTTTTAAAGTGTTTAAATTTAATGTCAAATAGATATAAGTTACCATTCATAACTGTATGTAACATCCTGCCTTAATATCACTTCATACTAATACTTATTTTGGAGTCTATCAAGTTTGTAAAATATTCATTAAATAAAATTCTTAATTATTATGGAACTCTATAAGTACAAAACTATTCAAATGCTTGCGTAAGACTTGGCAGTGGATATATATATATATATGGGTTTTCACAGTGTTTATTAATTATAACTGTTATATGCATAAATCAATGTGTCGATACTTTTCTGATTGTTTAAACCATGAAAAATTCAAAATCACTCAAACAGCCATTAAAAAAAACACCTTAGTCAAGTATAAATATATACTTGTTTGTCTAAGACTAAATTAATTTCTAATGTTTTCTAATAGTCAAACAACAAGAATGGAATTTGAAACACTTTAAAAAAGTTTATTCAAAATTTACTCTGTACCTAAATTACTATTTTCCATGTTTTAAACAGTTTTGATTCTTTCAAAATTTTGAGAATTTTATCCATACGAAATTAAAATCATGGTGTTCAAAAATCACCACAAAATCATTTCGCTTAAAAATATTAATAAAAATAATAATAAAAAGAACGATTAATTCACTGAAAGTGCTGGTGTATAACGTTGATCGTAGAAATCAACCACAGAGTAAGAATGCAATAATAATTCAAAGGTGGCATTTAATAGAGATTATATTTATTGTAATTATTATGCACCACTTGAATTTCAAATAGTGTTGATATTTTTTGATTGAAATTCATTCAGTTTTAGTTGACATATTGTGTATCCTGTGCAGATTAACTGGATATAGCCATTTATAAGACAAGTTTATATAGAATAATTAGAATGTAGCTAACAGAGGAATCCATGACAAGCGTTTCCTCCTATTATTTAGGACTCGTTAGTTGTATGTACCTTAATTTCAGAGATGATATTCACTCCGTGACTTGAACTGAGTACCGTAGTGAAACTTGAGTCATGGATTACACTGCCAGCTACATTCTACATATTCTATTTAGACCACTGATTTATTGGCATAGTTATTATTTTAGAAAATTCTCACATCAGTGTGAACTACTTGCACATTACTTCAAAATCATCAAAGGTTCTTTAATTGATTATAAGAAAAATAATTTTCATAAATACAAAATTGTTTATTTACTCATTAAGTTGAGCTATATATGTCAAAATCATAATTTCAGGTTAAAAGACATGATTTAAATAGTCCAAGTTAGCAAAAAAAGAATAAAAATCAATCAGTACGAATTTCTAACCTTTACAACCATGTTTAAAAAGGACATAAACTGTTTATTTATGCAATTAAATTAAAACTAGTCAAAATGACAAACCTTTTTTAGTGTTTCGAAACTTTATAAAACCAATACGAAATTATGAATAATAAAAATGACCTCAAATTACTCATTGACAAACACCAATCTCTTGCCTCCTCTTTACTGACTAAATATTAGAAGATCGGATAAATGACCACTAATTTACTAATCAATCAAAAATGATAATAACTGATATTCTAAAAAGAATAAGACAATATTACTAAGAATTAAAATGGATTAATGAATAACTACAATTAAATACTATCAGATAATGTCTGACTATGAAATAAATTCAGTCATTTGATTATTCTAGCGAATTTATGATCAGTAATTTAATAATTATTGATTGCTATGATACTAACAGCTGATTAACCAATTTTGTCATTGATTTTTTACATGTTCAGTATGTTGAGAGAGTTCCTCATTTCCTATAAAACCTCAACAGATAAAGTTAGAATATAAATTCTTTGTTCCTTAAAGTTATTCAATCATAATTTACAAACTGTAAGAGCAAACAATGATTTTAGGGTGTCTGTTATTATGCCTAGGTAAAAAATTTACTATGAAATACCTCATTGATGAATACTCCTCGAAATTCTACGAACCCAAGCTATATATTTCTACTAATTCTGCTCGCTTTCATTATTTCTAAACTTTCAGCTTCCATCTGGATTAAAAACAGATGCATTTTTGATCAAAGGTTCAACAGCCCGATTTCCAATACGTGGTATACAAATACTCGATCCGAAAACTTCCTATAATTCAATTCAGATCGGAGAAGTGTGTTTTCAGTGAACAAATAAATCAATAAACTAACCAGCATGAACAACTAATATATTCTTCTAATTATGAGGTTGTGTGTGTGTGTGTGTTTATGTAATTATCAAAGAATAGATGGATATGCATTTTGATTTTCTCTAAAGTCTTATCTAACTCTCTTTTCTTTCCTTCTCTGTATTTGCATAATTGATTTTGGCTTCAATTAAAGAACAATAATTAGCTAAGTTAAAAAAAAATGGAACAATAGAAGCTGCATCTTATCAGAACAGTTTTTCCCTCAAAAAAAATCTTAAAAACATGGAAAAGCCATTATTATTCAATTTCTACAATAGCTATCTAAAAAGTATTTCGACTTTATTTTTTATACTACTAGAAAGTAGGCAGATGTAACTATAGGAATTTATGAAGAAATTTAAAAGATGCCTAGATAGACAATAAATTCAGTATTTGATAAGAAGTGATAATAATAAAAGAATACAGTTAACGTTTTGCAGGAAAACGTCTCTGTGAAACCAATAAGTGAAAGAACTTAAAAGTATGTATCTACAGTGTTCATTTCATAGAGCATTTGGTTGAGAAAGTTTGGTAATAAACCAACTAAGAGTATGAATTGTCCGCCTAATGTTCAGTAAATCCGATTGAACTGTTTCAGAAATTCATCTATAATTACAGAAATTAATGATGCAAAGTTAAACTATCTTGAAATATCTTCATACTTTTATCAGGTACATTGGTATCATTTCAACCAGGAATTAATCAAAGTTAAGGTTTCAAACTGTTTAGCTGGATGACTCACGCTCGAATCTTACACTAATCATCAGTTACCTTGAAACTGTTAACAAATATCAACTCACATAAAACTTAGGTCAAGAAGGAATTGCTCTTGACAAACTCTAATGACCCTACATCTGATTACATACTGTTTGATGTCATAAACTATATTAACAACAATAATCACCTAAATAGTATGGTTAAATTGACTGGTTATATTTTCACTTCATCACTTCATCACTTATGATTTTGAGTCATTTACGGTGTGTAAATTCCTGAGAAAACTATAGCTCAACACTTTGTGTCCCTGGTTATGCGAAACATGGTCAGTTACATTTCGTAAACTGCTCAAATTTCGGATATGACTTTTAAAATGCTTAGCATGAGTTAAAAAGTTTCGTTAAAATAATTTCAAGTTATCTTGTTTCTATCTATCTCTCCGCATACTTCAAGATAATCCAACTATCCGATGGGCAATTCAGTGGTTACATTATATCACCTTTAAAAAATCGCTGACAGATCAACTTTTCTGTTTTACAAAAAAAACATTACTTACATCGTAAAAATATGATAGAAGGCAAATAATAATTACAAAATCAGTTAGAAGGATTTACTTTTTCATAAGATATTTTCCTTACATCATCATGATATGCACCAGAATACCTTGAAGATCTTGTTTGGTTCTGGGTTAACATATATTAATAATTCAAAGATTATTGTTATCTAAATGAATGCTCTGAAGAAAAGTTTAATCGGGTCAAAAATAACAATGCTGTATCAGTTTGTCATTCAGTAGTTAAACTGCTAGGAAATTTGAATTCTTCGCTAAAAACAATTACCGATTCGTTTTTATATGGTAATTTAGCATCCTATACTCTATTTCACTCCTCATTTCTAAATCCATCATTATCGGCCGAGTATGCAACCTGACACCAGACTAACTGGCTCAATATCTCTAACAATCACAACTAATTATTTAACGAATCTTGTTTCTTCCATTTACATTCAGAAATCAGTAATTATTGTATATTTCCCAAAAAATTACTTTGCATCATTCATTCATTGCACAATTTAGATAAATTGTTACTAACTTTACAAGTCGATGTCATTTTCTAATCTAATAATCATAACTGGCTTTCGATTTTCATTCTACTTTAATCCTTAATATATATAACATACTCAGTCAAGCAACAGCAACGTAGAACTTCGTAGGTACGAACGCACATCAGTTCAAATTGCCATACTACATTAGCACAGACATATAATTGTAAATTCAAATCCCATAGTAGTAGAGGTTGTGAGAGTATTAGCAGTAATAGAAGAGATTAGGATTCGAAGATGTTATTCAAGAAGTATAATTCAGTGAAGTAAATTCAGACAGAGAAAGACAGAGGTGATGAAGGATGCAGAAGGTTAGGACTTGAAAAAACACAAAGAATGTATGCACCTGCGCCATTGCAAACTATTTTGAGTCATATGGTTCAGGGTATTATTTCCTGAAACGTTTACTTCAAGGGCAATCTTAGAACAATAATTCACTGATTTGGTGGGCAAGAACCTTAAATGTGATTGTCAAATCTTAATTTCATGAGATTATAAGTGACCTATGAAATCCACGATTTCCGGTTGTATTTGTTTTCAATTGCTCCGGATCACATTTATTTTTCTATCTATGGTTTTGTGTGTAAACATGTTAGTTTACCAAAAAAATATCCTATTCTCTTAGCCAATTGTTTTATCTTTTGATAACAGTTCATTTTCAAAATAAACGAGTCAGGCATCATGAAACATTGTTAGTCATTTATTTCATATCACTAAAAAAGGATTTTGGGGATGTTAGATCCCCAGAACTCACTTGAAAGAGGTCCTGATTTTTGAATTTTTATGTTTCCGCGCATAAGTTGCTTAGGTGACCTTCAGCTTACATTCCCCACTAGGAAAATCCTTGACTGTCATTGGTTGACTGATAATTTTAGTACGCTATTTTTGTGGCTCTCCCAAGGACATTTCTATCATGTATAAATAAGCTCGATTTGTACTCTTGTTGACCTCATATTTTCTGGGTGCTTGTAGAATACCTTTTCTATGCCTTATCGAGACTTCTCGATATAGTTAGCCGTGCCGTGAATATACGGATTAGAATAGACTATCGTGTCACTGTATCATTTGTCTTCTCTCCGTTCACCGAGTAGGGTGAACTCGTAACCGCATTCAAGCAAATCACTTGACGAGCATATCAAATGACACATCTATTATTCAATTTTTTATTAATCACGCTAAAACTACACCCTGAAACTATGTTCCATATTGCAAATATAAATAACTGATTGTTTTGTTAAACATATTGATTGCTATCATCTTGTAACTAGAATAAAACCAGTTATTTTAATTAAGAGTAGTATTATAACATGTTTATCTACATTGTAAATCAATCAATTCATATTAGTGTTATTTCATTATTACAAAATGATAACAATGTCTATAACGACAAACTATAATTTCAATCTAATCCAAATGATAAATGAGCTAATCTTATTTCTTCTAGTTAATTTATTAAATCTGAAAGAAAATAAACTCATGCAAAGCAATGAAATGATATGTGTGATATGTCAACTTTTCAAGTTATATACAATCTAGATCTAACGTTCGGTGTTGTCATTTGTACAGTGGTTTGGCTTTACTCAAGTAAAAAACTTATCACGATCTATTCAAGAACTGAATCCATTATGCAGTGTAATTTATACAGTACAAAGGTGTACTTCGATAGTGATTTATTTGATAAGAATGAAAACCATCTTGGATAAATCAAAAAATGTAAAATTTTATTGCTACTTGTCAGAGTTTATGAATTTTCAGAAATAAAATCAACAACTCTCTTCTGGCGTATGAGCTTCTTGAGTGAATGGCTCACATTTGGCTGTACATATAAGTTAATTAGTTACAGTATCGAATCAAATCCAGAAAGAGCAATTTGTTTTATTCTGGAATTCTTCGGTTGAATAAACCTGAGTTCCATTGTTGTCATTCACACAAGACTGATAAAAAATGCAAACTTGTTCGGGAAGTAACCTGCATTATACTCATTGAACAGGTTGTTAGTTATCATGACTCAGTACTGTGGTGGTTTGCAAGTTGACTTTTGAGATTATAGATGTTGAGTTCTAATATTAGTATGGATAATAACACTGGAATGCTAGTGCATTCATTTGACAGGTCCCGATTAGAAGACTACAAGTTCATCCCTCATTACACTAGTTTCGGCTATCTAAAATATGATGAGATATATAAGATGATCTACTTATCAAAATAGCAGAAACCGAAACCCAATATATTTATCCATCAATCCGAACTCGTTTATTTACCTCCTTAAAAATTTAAGATTGAAATGTTAGGAAAAACGTTGAAACTATTCGATTCTGAAGTGCAAACTAAAATTTGGATTCAAAATTATAAACAATATATTAACACTTAACTGTTATTTCTATTGTTTGAAACAGTTTAGTAATAGTAGTACCGTAGTGGGTTACAGAAAAAGCCAAAGGATGAGGAGAGGGTGAACAGTTCTGGGGAGTTTCTATGTAGTCAAGCAGATGCGGCGTTAAATAAGTGGTTTCTGTCGACAGAGCAATGTTGGACTTCCTGGTTGCTGGACTGATAGCTAAGTTCGTTGACCCAACTAATCGGGAGAAATACGAGGGTCGGTGAGCCCCGGGGTTTGGCATTTTGGTGGATACTACTCACAACATGGTCCGTAAGTTACCACTGGAGGGAAGACTGTCAGATCCGAATGTAAAGTGCTATCAAAGTGTTTTAAGACTAGAAGGCTCTTGACAGAAGACAACTAATAATTTGCATGTTTTACAAATGGAAGTCTGGCTATAAGGTATACATATTTTCTTAGCAAACAATATCTTTCCTAAATACATAAATATTTCATCTGGCCTTCAAGTCTTCGTTCACTACAGTAATAATCGTAGCAGTAGTAATAAAGGCAGTATTTCGTGAGATTTTTGTCTAAATCTCCAATAAATGTTAGCGTTTCTAACTATTACGATACAAAAGCTATTTTAGTTCTAATCTTTCCGGTGGAAAATACTCTACTCATAATATTTTCATTGTTTTGCTTGATCACATCATTGGTACAATAAAGATAGTTATATAAATGGGAGAGATTCGAGAATATATTTATTACGTAAAACCTTATAAACATGATTTGCATTAAACAAAAAACCAAACATTACATTAAAGATAATAATAATCTACTTAAAAACAGATATTTAAGTTTAATATAAGTTCTAGTTATCAAACGAGTGTAAAAGAGGCCAGTTATATATTCAACAAACAGGTTATAAGAATGGGGACGTTTTCACTTCAATAGATCTATTGCTAATCTTCCTCGTTCGAACTAAGTTCATGTGAATGAATTACTCCTAACGTTGAGTTACAGATTCTATTCAATAGCCTTACACCATAACTTTTAGCTCCTGACTTATAGTTTAAGCAGTAAGAAGTGAGAATCCTGAAAATCAATAATCAGGTTTATAAAACACACGCACACATTGTATTATCACTTATTTTTGTTCACTTCTAAACTTTGCATTAAACAGTACACTCTCGAACAAGATCAAATTTATGTCAGAAAAAGTCAAACAAACATTTTACTTGGTTGTGTGTGTTACTGAACCATTTTAACTAAATAAGTCACATTAATAAAATAACAATGATTATATATTTGTAATTTTATAATTTGCTAACAATCCTTGAAAACAATGTTTGTTTGTTTTAAATTTATATATACAAAAAACTTTGTTGATCTATTGAATAATTAAGAGTTCAAAGTATTTTATTGTAATGATAAATCTATGCATAATCACAATTTTTCAACTCCTGAAGAAATCTAATCAACGAACTGACTGAGTTTTCCTTCATCAAAAAATATTGATTACTTTTTCAGGATCTTGTCGTACTTCAAGGTCATATATAACCCTATTATTAATGCAAATTAAATAAATGGTTTGAGTAATATAATTACCATTTTGAATATTGAACAATGATTCATTAATTATTAATACTATTTATTAGAAAAAAACAATGTCATCGAACCCAATAATTTATAATGGCTTGAATGATATTAATTGTGAATATTTTGACTAAAATTTAATATCAACAAAAGGATAATTCAAAGCATTACATTTTGAAATAAATTAATTATTACCCATTGTACAAGTAATTGCTGATTTAAACTCAGTCGCTAAATGGATGATGATGCGTTAGGTTTTACAGTGAGTGTGCAGCATGTTACCATTCATTTATTGTACTTCAGTAATTAGTCGTTTAAATTATTCAATAATTGTATCGACCATCATTTTGTATTTGTAATAATTCGATAACAGTATCGATTTTTGTGTATTTGATTGTGTGTGTATGCTTTATCTCTTATTACATGTCTAGACTATTATTATTACTTGACTATAAATACTTAGTCACTTTCTTCAGCTCATGGAGTGTTAGCTCACTCGCCTTCTTCATTCTCATGTTTGTCTGCATAAATGATTGTATGAAATAAATTCATCCACGAAAACGTATTCGGCCTTTTTATTACCACTGTCGCACAAACGGGGTTAGCCTAATCCCGTTTATTTCATCACATACTCTATGATTCGTCCACATTGGAATCCAGTAGTGAGGCGCTAAAAGCGAACGACACTGGAATCGATTGTTTTACAGTGAACCTCAACTTTCACATGAAGGTGCTTCCAAATGACGAGTTCCTAATAAAATGCAACATACTACCTGAATTTTAATAATAGTCACATTCCATCTACTCTGCTGCACACCGTTGGATGCTGGCCCAGTGGTCCGATGGTTAGGCGTTCGCGCACCATACCAAAGGTCACGGGTTCGAGTCCTGCGAGTTGCAGGAATAGTGGGTGCACACTGCCACTGATGAGTCCTATACCAGGATGGAATGGTGCTTCCAGGTTTTTAATGGTGGTCTAACAATGATTGACTGATTAGTGATTTCAAATGTGTAAATACAAAAACAATGTCATTTTCTCTATTATTATTATTATTATTATTATTATTATTATTATTATTATTATTATTATTATTATAGTTAACTGTTAGATGTTAATCTGATAAAAAGTGACAAAAATAAACTAAAAAAAATTACAATCATAAAATAACAACAATTCATTTCTAGCAAATAAATCTACATCTGATATCAATGGACGACATCTTGATTTTTTTTCCAGTTTGAATATTTTGTCAATGAATAAATATGAAGCAAAAAAAAAGAAATAAATGGATAACTTCATCTTTACATAATCACTGTATATTTATATATTATCTCTCATTTACAACAACACTAAGTGAATGTTTAGCATTTCGCTACAGTGTTAATGCAACATACTTTGTCTTGAAAAATCGATATATGCATACATGTATATATGTATTACAGTGTTTGTGTGTGTGTGTATGTGAATGCAGGCGTCGATGCAGAACAAATAACTCTGTACAATATTAAATTTATTTTTTCACTGAATCATTCATTCATTTATAATAATGATTTAATTTTTTACAAATTAAAATAAATTATCTCAAATTATTCCAAACTACAATGGAAAAACATTTATATAATATGTGCAATTTTTAAACGAAAACTATTGTTAATCAATAATAATAATTGTTATTATTATGATTTCCAATTTTAAATTGAATTCAATCTTCAAGAACTGTTCACACCAAAACGTATCATCATCTTGTACATGCATTATTGATTAATTGGATGATAAATTTTTAGCGTTTCAGTGAATCGATTTCATCGATGTGTAGAGTGAAACAGATATTATCGATAACGATTGAATGATAGTGATATTATATCACGAGTTGGCTGTTATTGGCAATGTGAAAGTGATACGCTGGGCCATTTAAATACACCTTTTCAAGGTTATATGACAAATAAGTAATCTTGGTTGATGCATGTTATTGGTAGAGATTTGGCTTAACTTTCTGAACAGACTGATTGACACAACTTGTTGAAAATCCATCTTAATTTTCTGACAGAAATAGATATATATATTTGTCATTTGATTAGCCAACGAAAGCTTCCCACTTACACTTACTAGCTTCTGCTGGCGTACAAGAAGTTTATATATCAGAATCAGACTCAAGGACAACTACCCAATGTATAAGAATGATTAGATTACAACCCACTTCATTAATAGTAGTATATTTATTATGATACTATAATGATCTATGTTCATTGCCTGTTAGGAGCATGTGTTCATGAGTAAACAGTCAAATAAATCAGGAGATCAGAAACGATTATCTAGCGTTTCATGATTTCGAATAATTTTTCAACTGCTAGTATTGAACTGATTAAAATCGTGAAACGAATGTATGACTCTCTTTTATAATTCTAAAAACATTCGCGTTACATATTTGTCTTATAACAAGGAAACGCCATTCAAATACATTCAGTATTTACTTATGTAAGAACATATCAAACAAACTCATATCGAACATCGTTATCTTATATACAAGTATGTGTTCAGTGTTCACATCTTTTTCTTTTCGAAAAAAATTCTCATCTGCATATATATGGTGGACTAATTAAGATATAGTTCAATTAAGAAAAATTTATTTTAAAACGAATAACCAACAAAACTTTTACATTAATTCATTCTGAACATATTTTCTTGAACATTGATTCTTTTTAACAGATTCATTCACAGTTTTTAAAAAAACAAACAACTTTCAAAGATGTTCACATTTTCTTTTTTTTCAAAACTAACTACAACTAAATGTAACAACATTTAAATTATTCATTATTCATGACAGTTAAATTCCATGTTACTTACTACTAATCAATGTTTTGCAATTCCAGTCAAACTACACTAAAATCTGATGAATGTCGGAAAATGTTTCATTTAACTAAACAGTATAGCAATGAACAAATCTTGGTGAAATTTCATTCTCTGTTTCCGTATGATCCATGTTTTTGTCTAATAAGAACATTTATTATATCATACATGGTTTTTCTCGCGCTTCAGATCACATCACTTGTTCTTAGTACTTATTGAACAGCTTTTATCGGTAAGACTGATCATTACCACTTAAGATCAATGTGCGATGCGAGAATTACTTACTTACTTACGCATGTTACCCCCGATGGAGCATAGGCCGCCAACCAGTTTTCTCCAACCAACTCTGTCCTGGGCTTCCCTTTCCAGTTCTGTCCCATTTTTGTTCATTCCTCTCATACGAGCGTTCCATGTACCTAAAAAAATGGTTGCTCTGGTTGTTAGAAGAGGCATCGGCCCCGTGACTTCCGAGGGAACTTGGCTTTCATCACATGACGTCATAATTCTTCTTCCAACTCCCAGGGCAGAGTTAAAATGGTTTGAATTATTTTTTCTGGTTAGCGTTTTTTGGCAAGTTAGTTTTTGAATGGATGGGGTCGCCAACTCGATGCCCAACCCTCCTGCTTTATCCGGGCTTGGGACCGGCAGTAGCCCCGAAGGTTCTACTGGCGGAGTTGTGATACGAGAATATTGAGGCTTAAAACACATAAAACAAACAGCTATCGATCGATTCGAACTGTTTGCTTAATTTTAAAAATGCCAAATAACTTTGCAGTTTATTAGTGATCAACAGAGTTAAGTAGACAAGCTCAGTATTTTTTTCTTTAACTCAATGTAACAATTTACGACATCTTTACATTATTATATTCTAAACGTAACATCTGATTCAGCATAGCATTAGTTTGTGACATTTGACATTAGTTTTCTCCTTAGTGTGACACTTTACTCATTTAACATATTTGAGTTTATATTTTCCATGTCACATGATTTCACACCAATATGTCAAACACTAATTAAGTATGAATCTCAGAATGATCGGTGTATGATCTTTATTTAGTGTGACAATTATATTTTTTTCTCTTTGTGAACTTTGTGCTTATTCCTAAATCGGTTTCGCCTTACATTTGTGTGATGTTTACTGACTACATCATCAATAGTATATAAAATCAATATTTGAACAAGTTAATTTTTTGACTAGGGTCGTTGTATTTTTTTCAAATGAATAAATCACTTACATCGGTCTATGTGTTCATACTTTGAATCATGGGAATAGTAGGTGATTGTTTGTTGTTTAAATACGAGTAATATAATGATGACACGAATAGAATAATCAAGTCCTTCAAAAACTTGAACGAACATAGGCTGTTCATTTATCATTCAACTGTAAAATCCTACATAATCCATGTTAACAAGTGGTAAGAATTGCTTTTTTTCTTAAATGTAACTAAAAATAATTTAAACTACAAATCAATTGTGTTGTATCCCATTATCATCAAAATTAACCATAGGTTATTTAGAAAGAGTTAAGCATAAAAAGAGAATTATCTAAAATGTTATATCATTTTAATTATTTACTTAAATATAATCAGTAAAACAACATAATATTATCATATTTTTGATTAGAGTTATAGAGATTAGTGTTTTTTACACATTTGAAATCATTAATTAATCAATCATTGTTAGACCACCATTAGAAATCTGGAAACACTGAAAGGCGGCCGTTTCGTCCTGGTATGGGACTGACTCATCAGTGGCAGTGCGCACCCACGACTCCTGCACCTCACAGGAATCGGACCTGGGACCTTCGGTCTTGTGCGCGAACGCCTAACTTCTGGAAAACAAGATTGTTTTGAAACATCTTTTTTCAGCATTTTTCAATTGATCATTTAAATGTTGTTTTTTTAAAATGATGTTTTATCTTTGGCCAATACTCTGAGATTTGTCCCTCTTATCCATCCATTATCAATGAACTTAAAATTCAAATAGAATAAAAGTTTGACATTTTCTTTATTTATGATAGTAAAACTCGACAGAAAAATATCATCAGTTTATAAAGAAATTCTTTATCAGCATAATCGTTATTATTGTATTCAATAAAACTTTGACGAAATCTGTAAATTAATACGACAATAGCAAAAATATAAAACATTCAAATGATGTATATAAATATGGAAGAATACTCTTGCAAAAGATCTTTTATTTTGATTAATTTTTATCAAATGGATATTGATTAATATTAATCTAAAAAGCAAACAAAACGGTAGCTTTTTTAATGAATAAAAAAATAATCTAAATTCTTGAAGCTCTTCAAATAACTATTTCAAAGTAAACAAAATTGCTGAGTTATGATAGTACATGCAAAACCAGCTGTTACTTTAACACTGTGGGCAAACTTGCCTATCGTCATCATCAAACCGAGTTATATTGGCTAAGACACCTGTTCGTTCCTTTAGGTTCTACCATGCTAGGCAGGTCGACTGAAGAATGATGTAACTAAAAGCAGCAACTTATGATCTGAGGAAGAAATAAGACTTCTTACTGTAGTTAGGTGTGACAGCAGTCAAGGGTTTCCCTCAAATAAACAGCTTCTGAAGTGATGGTACCTACTCACAACTACTCAGAAAAGGTCGACCCTAAAACTGTCACACCCTGTCTACGAAACGCGCATACAGAATCCAAACAGAGTCATTCATTTGACCTCACTTTTCCAAGATAAAGAACCAACTCGATTTACATTTCGTGTATCTGGAAGCCCTTGTGGTGGACCAATCAATATATTATTTCAAAATATTAACAAGGTTATCGAATATCAATAAATGTATATTGAAATATATCAGTTAAATGCGATAAATACAATAAAAATATAAGAACGTTACTTAATGCAGCTACTTGTGCGTGTTCGATTTGATCTGGTCGTATTTTACCACAATCTTTATATATTTAATATTCCATTTGCTATGATATTCCAAAGGTCAGTATGTGTATGTGACTGCAGTCTATAAAGTAGATAACATACGTATTAATTGTTATGAATAATGTTCAATAAGCAGATGAGAATAGTAATGGTATGTATAAAGTGTATTTACTAATGTATAGCGGCGAGTGCCGTGCTAGTGTACAGTGAACGGAAAATGAAAGCAGCGAGGGATAAGTGCGCCTGTTGTATTCAAGGTCACACAGATAAACAAAATGTACAACAATTTCATAGTGAATGTACAAGCTGTAAAAATTAACAAAATAAATACAGATAGTATCAAAAACTGTTTACAAAATAAGTTTGTCATGCCATCTCCACACCCTCACTGGTGCCTCACTGGTGTAGGTATAGCATTAAGTCCCAGAGCTGAGGTAGCTCTCTTAGACAGGATACTCCTAGGTTTCTAGTATTCCATCATAGGTGTCTCGTATATCCTGAGATAATCGAGTAAGCAACGCAGTTGTTAGGAAAAGGGTATTAAAAACCAGTTGATCAGGTAGTGAATTTCAATCAGTTGTGTTGGTTGGGACACGTTTTACGTATGCCCAACCACCGACTGTATCGACGAAGTAGGCTAAAAGAAAGCTAATGGGGCCAAACTAAACCATAACGTTAATGTGTGTGTTCGCTGACAGTTGGAATATAGGTGTAGACTTTTTGATTCAGTCTTATGGAGACTTGAACTTCAGTCCAGTGTCGACTACTTCGAATACCAGAACATCATTTATTGATATAATGAATTACTGTAGTCAGCAACTTATAACTTCAGTCATATACGAAGGTACATGTTCAAGAAAGCTGCAGAAACAAAACGAAAATCAATCATCGATAATATCAATACAGTAATTCAGTAAAATTGAATAATAAAAATACATTTATTTAAAAGAATGAAAGTTTACAAACAATAAAATAAAGAAAAATCTATAAATTACTAATATCTAGGAGGTTTGCTTTTTCAATTATTAAATATTGTATATTACTGATATGCATTTCAATGAAATATTAATTAATTTGTACACAATATATCATTGTATCAAATAATTTTATTCAAGTATATATATATATATATTAATATAATATAACTGCAAATATTTGAAGCTGTTACATAGGAAGCAAGCTAATTTTTTTCTGTTAAATCAAAAATTTTTCAAACAAATACGTAAAATTATTTAGTCAATTTTGTAATTAGAATAAAAGTTCAAGTTATCTTTAAACTTTAGTTTTATTATTCCTTTTCAGAAAATTATTCATTTTAGTGTTAAATAAGGTTATTTTAGATAATAATAATAAAAATAGTAATCCTATTTTTCAATATTACACACTTTTTTCCGGAAAAAAAAACGATATTCTAGTCTGATATGCATTTACCATCATAGGTATACTCGATTTTCAAACGTGATCATTTATCTTCACTTGAAAATATTTTCAACTGATTCTACCGTGTATAACATGTTCTCTATTTGTTATAATATTATGTTTCGATAGTCTATTGAGAATATGAAGATGATCAGTAGTGTTGTTTTCACACCTTTTGTAGATAAAGAGAAAAAGGTAAGTTAACCATCGCAATAGTTTCATTTGAATTTTCAAGTAAAACTAGCCTCACAACATGATGTCAGATTTTTTTTACGCATAAGTACTAAAGTACACAAATAACTATTAAAAATTAATTGTCGTTTATTAAAACAAATTTAAAATTTTAAGAATTTCTAATAATAACAATATTATCAAAGTTTTGAAGAAAAAAATATATATATGTAAATAAAATACTTGAGTAGGCCACCATTAATCTAATTAATCATTCATTACATATTGTACAATGTTCAATAATTTAACATCTATTGAACAAAATCAATAAACCGGGCAGGCAGAAATTCAAAATAGATACATTGCTTTTCTCATTCAATTGATGTGTAATAATAAAATAACAAATTATATAAAAATACTGAAAAAAAATACTGTTGACATTGTAGTGTTTTTTCAATATCAGCAGAATTAAACTAACAAATGTCTTAAAATTTTGGGCTCCATTTAAATTATACATTTAGAATAATATATATATTTTTTTAAGTAAAAAGAAGGGTTTTCATTGAGTTCACAGTAACTAAGTCGACAGACAGAGAAATATCAATTATTTATTAGAAATTAAATAAAACTTCTTCTGATTAATATAACAAATACATTCACAACGCCCATTTTATATTAATAAATGAATTAAAGCTTGACATGTATGTTAGTGGTTTTTAGCCTATGCAGTATACTTTGAGTTTTCATTTCAATTCTAGTTATCATTCTTTAAGGATGAAAATTTTTGTATTGAGGACAATTTAGCCAAAAATAATCATTGAATCATGTAGGATAAACAATCTGAATTGAGGTGAAATTTAGCTTAACTAGACATCAAAAAATAGAAATGACCGTAGTACTCATCGCTTCACTCTTGAACATTCTAGTCATAAACTATCCACGCTCAGTTTCATTTTAGTTAAGAATAAGTGACTAGTGAATAATTATACTGTTTAAATAAGTTTTATTTTACATCAACATTACAATCATTCCAAACAAAAAAGTCAGAAATAATAAAACTTCTTCATTTTTTTGAAAAAAAAAAGAGAAAATCTTTTTATCATCGACATTGTTGTATCAATGAATGAATGCATGAGTCAATCGATAAATAAATGATTGATTGACTAACTAACTATTTACTTACTACTTTAAATATTCGATTTAGAAAATTGATTGACTCACTAACAGACCAAAATCAAATTCAATGGTTGTTATACGAGACTGACAGACTAACTCACTAACTAACTAACTAACTAACTTACTGATGAACCGACCAGCCAGCATACGAACGAACGAACTAACCGATTTTTAACGAAAAGAAGAATATGTCAACAACAAGACAAAGAAGAAGTATGTATGTATGTATGTACACATATGTGTAACACCATATGGGAGAGAATGTATAATCAAACGGAACAAAAGTGGGCACAATGAAAATAAACACACACAATCATACAAAAACAAACTATTTAAAAGAAATTTTATTGAATTTGAATTTTCGATATCTATATATCTATGTATGTATGTATATATGCTTTAAGAAAAACTAAAAAAGAGAGAGACCAGTAACAAGCCTTATTATTTACAAGTTTGAGAATTAAATTTAACTTTTTTTTTTATCAGGGACAAAAAAAATCAGATTGAACCAACCATTCAGGCCAAAGAGAGAAAACAAAACTTTTATTTTATTTTACTTTTCAATTTTATTTTTTTTTTTAAATTTTTTGTTATTTCGAATTTCCTCGCATTTATTTTTTTTTTAAAAAAAATTTATTTCGGTCAATAGACAAGACAAATCGGAGTAAATTGAAGTGGTTGTTGGTACTGTATTGAGTGAGAAAGAGAAAATGATAATTGAAACATGAAAATTGAAAATAAATAAATAACGATAATAATAATAATAATAATAACTAGACAGAATAGAATAAAACTAGTGAAACACACCAGAAAAACCAAAACAGACAAGAAAGGCCAACAATCCATTTTGTTGTTATCGCTTGTGTTGTGGTAAGTAAAATGTTTTGTTACGTGTATATATGTGTGTGTGTGCATTGAATAAAACTAATTTACAGTGGAAAAAAAATAAGTGAAAAAAATTAAACAAATCATCAATCAAAAAAGAGAAAAAAAATAAAACAGAAAAATTGAAATGCAATAAACAGATAAGTGTAAGTAGTTTGTTGTGTGATTTTTTTTAAATAAGATTAACCAAAAAAAAACAAAATTTGTAAAATGAATTCAACTGATTATTGAGTATGTAAAAAAAAACAAAAAAAAGGGATAAAAGAAAAGAAACAGATATTTTATTATGGGGTCACAGTTACTACTGGATTAAATGACAGATTGGAAATAAAAGATGATTGGTTGATTTTGTGACTTTTCATTTCACTTGTAAATAAAAAATGATTTGTTAATTAGAAGAAACTTAACTTAGTCATACTACTATTACTACTACTACCACTACTAACACTACTACTACTACTACTAATACTACTACTACTACCACTACTAATACTATTATTACTAATAATACTACTACTACTACTGTGGTGCGAGCTACTTATAAGTAGTATATGACGTGAGTGTCAACACAATGTCTGGCAGCCGAAGGTGGGGGAAGATCAAGAGGAGTTAGAAAACAATGGAATTTGTATGAAACGCATGAATAGTGACAATGAATTGATGTTTTGCAACAGGAACAGTCCAGTTCGATATGATGAACTGATATTTTGCAAATTAACGATTTACGATATGGTTTTCCTATTTTACTGAGTAACTCTGTAATTTTCGTTAAATACAATCCGGTTGCCCCACCTGTGTTCTCGTTCACTACACTACTACTACTAACACATACTACTACTACTACTACTACTACTACTACTACTATACCAGCATGTTAGACTGTGTTTATAGAATATATAGTACAATACTGTTTTATTACTTAACCGATTAGCTGATTTTTTCCATGTTCATAGTACATTCATTATTTTATATATATATATATATATATATATATATATATATATATATTCATTAACCTGATTAATGATTCTATCTTCTGCAATCTATTAAATTGGATAGGATTCACGAATCCTTTCTAACTGAAATATCTACCTAACCAGTTTAATGGTTTCGATAATTTTATCAGTCGACTATGAATTAAAAATAAGTGTGATTCCACTTAAAAACAGTTTAAAATCACATATAAATTAGTAACACTGAATGGATAGTGACTAAATATTAATTAAACGTTATCATACGATTAATAACAGTTATTCTATTAATTTATCTGCGTAATATACATAGATATAATTTTTTAATTTAGTCATTGAATTTAAACCAAGTGAACAGTTTAATTAATTATTGAACTATGACTATTTTTTCTGTAAATGAAATAGTATAGTCAGTTTGTTTTCTTTTAACGATAAAAAATAACTTACCCCAAATAGTTAGATGATGATTTTGTACAATTTAAAAACCAAAGGACACTAGGCATGTACACTTGGACCTATCCTGGTTTTTCTTTTTTGAACAATTTTATCAGTTACTATTAGTTTACGATGAAAATCACAGTTGAATTACCGAAAGTTTTCACAAGCTTATCTAACTACTTTGTCGGGGATGTTAGATCCCCAGAATTCACTTGATAAAGGTGTTGATTTCGGATTTTATTCAGGTCCTGATCAGTTGACCTTGAGATTGCATTTCTCACCTGGAAAATCCTTGACTGTTATTGCTTGATGTAGTATTTTAGTACGCTATTTCCGTGGCTCTCCCAAGTACGTTTCAATAATGTATAAATACATTCGATTTTTGTGCTTGTGAACCTCATATTTTCTGAGTGATTGTAGAATACATTTTCTATGCCATATCAAAACATCTTCCTCTACTTAGTGAGGGGCCCTGGGATACTCGGCTTAGAATAACCTATCGTGTCACTGGATCATTTGTCTTCGCTTTCGTTTACCGACTAAGGTGAACTTGTAATAGTTTCAAGCATATCAACTGACGAGCATAACATAATTAATCACGATTAGCTTTTTGATATTTAATTTAGAGGTGAATTTTCCATAGTTTTATTGATCAACAGAGTTAATTAGATTGAAGAGAATGTGTATCAATATTTAACCAATGTTATTAAATTAAGATTGCCATATATCTTCATTAGAGTTTCATTGAAAAACGTTAATTAAAAAGCTTACACCTTCGTGACTAGATAATATTAAAATTGAATTCAATTTACGTTTGTGAATATGTGTTATTGAAGAAACAAAAACAACAACGAAATAGTTGTCTGTCACAATTGGACTTTGAACAGTTATTTAATATAGAATACGTAAATTTATTATGAAAATTATTCAGCAATTAAAACAAGTGTTGAATATTTTCCAATTAGAGTTATGGAGATTATTATCTTTACACATTTGAAATCATCAATTAATGATTGTTAGACCACTCATTTGTGTAGGCAGTAACTAACAAAGACAAATGGGTGAGGTCGCGCAAAATTTGTAGATTGATCAGAGTTAGACATTAACACTGTTGGATGCCGGCCCAGTGGTCCAGAAGTTAGACGTTCGCACACAAGACCCAAGGTCCTGGGTCCGAATCCTGTGATATGCAGGAGCCGTGGATGCGCGCAACTGATGAGTCCCATACCAGGACGAAACAGCCGTCCAGTGCTTTCAGGTTTCTAATGGTGGTCTAACGGTGATTAACTAATGATTTCAAATATGTAAGTAGTGAATAATATTTAAAATGATTGTACAACCACAATGAATAGCACATTGCTTTACTGAACTTTGAGACAGAGATTTTCTCTTAGGCATGAAAAATCTAATATCGATTTGTAATTTTTAAAAAAAATACTTTCAAATGTTTTATCAAATGAAGAACAAAAACCAAGTCTAATAATTGTTTAGGTCACAGTTTATTTGTCTTAAGCATTCATGTCGTTCCTTTTGTTAATCAGTAACCACAAAATATTGATTATTTCAAGAAAATTCTCAATTACTATTAGTAAATATTTATTATATAAAATTTATCAGTAGTCAGAATATAAACAGACAATCTACATGATTACTTCTACTGTCCATACAGTCACCAAATGAAATCAGCTTTCTCATTTGTTCATCCAATATACTAGCCAAAAGATTAATACAATCATTTACACTGGAAGCATTTCTACACTGGATTACAATTTGTTGATCAACATCATTTCTTGTGAACATTTTAACGTAATTTTTGATGTTATTGTTTCAAACTATTTTATATACATCGTACCAACTATGGTATTGTTCAGCATGTAACCAAACTTTGTAGGTTTGACAATTTTGTCGATAGTTTTTAACGTGAAACCTATACTGAACATACAAAAATTCTACATCTCAACTGAAGAATTGTGTGGGTTGATGCAACAACAAAAAACGTCGTCACATAGAAAACTATACTGAAATGTACTTTTGATTAATATCTCTAATTAATTTCAATTAGGAAGACATTTACTGGTGTCTGTATATTGAAATGGATGAATACATATACATACTAGTATAGGAGAAAAACGCCTAGTTTTTTTCAGTTCTTAATGATACAATGATTCTTATCTTTACAGACAGTTTAGACTATATATGAATTGTCATTTTATGATAGTTTAGTTTTCTGTCAACTATTTTAATTTCTATTACTATAAAATGCTTTTGGAGATGATTCAATTTACAAGTTGAATTGACCACAGCTAAACAACAGCAGTTGGAGGTCATAGAGATAACAGTGCTTAACTATGACCCTGTTAGCTATCGAACTCGGGAACTTAAAGTAAACTCGTTTTTGTATATATGATTCTCGCTTATATGTGTGATAGTTATTAATTGACATCAGTTTCATTTTGTTCAGAAACAAAACGAGAGTCATTTGAGTCGGACAAGACAGCTGATCGAGCGTAAAACCTATATGACTACACTATCTATTGATCCTATCCTATAGTAGATCTAACACGTCTAGCAAACATAAACTTCAATCCATTTCCACCGATTCACTGTACATTTATTACGCAGTGAATAAATTGTCAGTCAATCCAATTTAATTCTTGAATTAAAATATTTATGGATGAAAGTTCGTAGTAGGAGTGGAACATTTTTCCCATAGGACATTGAATTTAATTCTAAGTCACTGATACCTGCCATTCATGTCAATTTAAAAAAGAAAACCTTTTAATATTGTAAATGACAGTCTCTCACTAACAGTTACAGTGTTCAATATTTTTTTTTATGAACAATGCAATGACACTGCTAGCTATTGAACTTCATCAAAACCAGTTAACACAGATATTGACAATCATACAAAACACTGAATGCCAGTTTCAGTAAATTTATTTACAGTTCTATCAAATATTAAGCCATCGGCTTATGTATCTAACTAGGCGTAGGTTCCGAGACCTACCTCTGACTAACGAACTGGTACATCATATACTCTACTTAGAAACTAATGAACTGAATGACAAATCTTAATGTGATTTGTACCATCTCAGAAACTAGAATAAAACACGAACTAGGTAGACATCTTCCACTAAGATAACTTAGTTTGTTTAGAGATGAGCAGTTATATGTGCAAATAGCTAACGAAAACTAATTGAGGAGAGAAAGTCTCACTGACAGTTGGATTTCTAATACGAGTTTCCTTGATAAATCTGAACACTTGTCTACTGTTACCTCCTCAATCTAGGAGATTGGATCGATAGGAGGAACACTTAGGGATCAGTTCAACTGGCCTCGAGTCATTCTGAATGGCAACTACTGGTCGGGTGGGAGCTTATGGCGAACTGTCACCGGAATTCTTTACTTCAAGTGGTGTCTGTCAGGGCTATCCACTCTCTCCATTCTTGTTTAACTTTGTTGTAGACATCCTCTTAGAGTTAACAATATCCTCGTCAGACTTTTCATGAGTGGACCTTCTACCAGGAGTCTCGCCTATTGACTTAGAATATGCCGATGATATAGTTCTATTCGGTGAAGACGCTGACAAAATACAGTCTTCTGACTACCCTAAGTAACAATCCAACAACGTTCGGGATGCCGTTTAACCCCTCGAAATGCAAAAGGTTGTTTCATGATTAGCTTGCGTCGGCACCTGAACTAGTGATACGGAGTGAAGTAGTCGAGCGTGTGAACCGCCTCACTTACCTTGGGATTCTTATCAGCGCTGATGGCGTGGTGACTGAAGAAATCTCCACATATCAGTTCACTTCATCCTACTATACAGGTGTGAAACATGGCCATGGGTTCCGCGAGATGATAGTAACCGATGGTCAGAGACCTTAAACGACATGACAGTGGCGCAGGCGCATCCGCTGTGTTCTCTCAAATTCTAATCTTCTGAATTTCTTTCCAAATTTATTTGACTGAACCATACTTCTGGAATAATTTCTTCGAAACCTAATCTTCTCCGTTACCGGTAGTACGTCTGCTATCTCTGCGACTACTATAGCATTTGAACTGACAATTGTTTCTGTGCTTATGTGGTATGATAACCTGAAGTGACGTAGGAACGCACGTACGAAGTTCTACGTCCTAGCTGACTGACTGACCCAGGATCTTAGTTAGTGCTTTATCCCTTAGTTTGACAATAGGACTGACATAGAAAGTCCCATGAAGTTTGAAAGGAAACTTCTGAAGACCAGAAACAACACCCTGTGAACTTCAAACGTTATTACTGATGACAAGTGTGGGAGAATCAGAGCTATTATTAAGTTGGCAATAAAATAGAAATGATAAGTAGTGTTGATTGTGAACAAAGCGATGTCGAGTGCAGTTGAAGGTACGAGGGTGGTTGCCACTTTCCAGCAATGCACATCGCTAAAAAACAGTTCTGCAGTGATGTGAATAAGAAACCTAATCAGTAATGGGTTCAACAATGAGTGACTTTAGAGACTGATATATCATGTTTGTGTATTTTGACATTAGTTCGGTACTTTTAAAACCAGTGACAAGGGCCATTTAAGTTAAGTGTGGTGAGCTACTTTTACGCCTTGCTTTTACAAACACTCACAATCACTACATATCCTGGTTGTCTCAAAAATCTTACCGCTGTCAGTCAGCATTATCCTACCACTCTTCAACTAACTTATTTAACATAATGGAAACCAAAATAAAAGATTTCTTTAGTTAATATGACTAAACCGGCTCATTTATGTGCAAACATGACAAACAAGACTCATGAAAATTAGTCACATCAACAAAAGACTCCCAACGAAAATGATCAAAGTTCTAGGGGCTGATCCAACGCATACATTAAGGAAAAAAGAACAGACTTATACTCAAAGAAGCGATAATAATTTTACTGATTACCCTCTACAGATCAATAAATGTAAGAATACATAGATTATCATTGTTACCTAGACACATTAAGAAATCTATGAGCATAATAAAAATTGACGACTATTTCAGTCACATTATTGTAACATTCACATTCACGTATAGATAGATAGAATAGAATATGGAGATAATTAGCAAGGTTATAAGGAGAAAAAAATTATAGGAACTATAAAGACAAATGTAAGTTAATTCTTTGGACAAAATGACGTGGTTATACTATAAGGAGAGAGAGAGATAGAGAGAGATATGTCTTTCATCATAGTGAGACCGGATTTGACTTGTTGTTGGTTAAAATGTTTGTAGACATATAAATCGACCAATATGAGTATACCATGAGATAAGAAAAGAAGAAAAAATCAACACAAACACACACACACACGCAAACAATAAAAAATCATTGACTGAAAAATGATGCATAATTAAGTATGATGAAGAATAGTTAATAAAATGAAAATTTTTCCACTATTTTAATAATTGTCGCTGGTGTCGTTGGTGTTGACAACAATGATAAGAAAAGAATTAATTTTATGTATATATAAATGCATTAGGGGAAACAAAAAAGCAAACAAATGAAATATACATGAGTACATATATATATATATATATATATATATATATATATATCGTAAATACGACACCACGTACTAGAAGACACACACAATTAAATTTGTGTTTAGAAGAAGACGAAAAAGAAAAGAAAAAATCAAGGAATAAGACCAAATTGAAACAAGAATGTGTATTGTTGTTAGTGTTGTTGCTGTTGTTCATGTTGTCTTGTTAAAAGAGCACTAATGCAATAAAAAAAACAAACAAGGGAAGATGATGTAGTATGTGATAAAAGATTAAGAGTGATTTTATATATAATATATACAGTATTGTGATGTTATTATGATGTAACAAAATACATAGATATAGAATTTTGGAATTATTAGGAGAGAAAAAATTGATGAGTATTGAGTAGTAGTAGTAGTACTAGTAGTAAGTAGTAGAAGCGGGAAACAAACAGTATAAATGCATTTGAATTACATACGTACTATTATTATCAATCAACAGGATTTGAAATAAATATTCCATTGTATTGTATTGTTTTTTCTCTCTCAGGTAAACCAAATGGGAAGTAAAAAAAAAATTCATTCATGTTAAATTAACATTATTTGGAGGTAAATGCGCAACGATTCATTAAAATGAACTGGAGATGAAGAATGAGATGATTGGCATTCGAAATCATCTTTTTCAAGTATTTCTACGAGTATGATTAATGATTTTATATATAGTGCCAACATTAACGCAAACATTAACTGAGAGAATACATTAATGACGAGAATAAAAACAAAACGAAAAGTATTTTGTATAAAGAAGAAATGAGAAAAATTTTTAATGCATTACAATTCTAGGAAATTTAACGCATAGATCATCCATCATCAACATTATCGCCGACAACATTATAAAAAGTGGACAATGATCTCCACAATTGAGACAATTCAAAAAGAAAAAAAGGAACAGTTGCAGTAATGAGTACACTAACAATAGTACTGACAATAACTGTAATCGTTGTAAATAAGAACAGAAGCATAAACAAACCAAGTAATAACTGACAGTTCATACCGGATAGCTGGGATACGACAAATCATGTACGTAGATCAATCAATCATAAACAGATGAGAAAAGACATTATCGAGATGAATGATCTCAGATCATCATTACAAGATATTTATTGCATTCTACACACAAAAATCCAAGGAATGTTATCGGTTTATCGTTGAGAAGTGAAGATAACCTCGTACAAATTCGCACGTTTATCTCCGGAACCGGTAACCACAAATTTGTCATCCAAAGATATGTCACATGTAAGAACTGATGCAGCTTCTTTTGTCTAACAGTTTAAAAAAACAAAGTAATATTAAATAAAATTTAGAAATAATCTATAAAATAATAAACTATGAATTAGTTAACTACAAACATGCGCTTATCACATAGGACCATGTCGATAAAAAAAAGTTTGATTCTGTCAAAAAAGTTTCACAAAGGTGATATTAACAACGATAAAATGTGTACAGTCATTAATTTGAAGGAGGGTGTTATCAATTAATGGAAGAGTACCAGATATCTCCACTGTTTAAGGAAGGTAAAATAAAACTACCCGGGTTCTCAAACTGAAGTAGGCAGAGTGTGACTCGGACCTGTGATCACATAGTTGCAACTTAATCGCCTAGACCGATTAGCAACTACCGTACAACAACCTTGACTAAATTAAAGCATGTCACAATTTGTTTATTCTATGAGTGTGCTTTTATGGGTATTTCTTGAGAAACCTGAAAAGGAAGATAGATTAGTGTTGATCTGAACGACCTGTGAGCGCGACCGCAGTGCCCAAGGGACAATTCAGTCAGTCAGTCAGTCAGTTGCAACGTAGAACTTCGTACGTATGTACATAAGTTCATGTTGCCATACCACATTAGCACAGAGACGCAAATGTCAAATCAAATCTCATAGTGATAAAGATAGTAAAGGTATTAATGGTAATGAAGAAGACTAGAGTTCGAAGATATTATTCAAAAAATATAATTCAGTGAGATAAGATTATAAAGACAAAGGTAGAGGTGCTGGCTAATCCAGAAGATTAGGATTTGAGAGAGCTCAAAGAGTGGATGCACCTGCGCCATTGCAAACGATTTTGAGCCATGTCGTTCAAGGTCTCTAACCATTGGTGACTTTCGTCTCGCGGACCCCAACCAGGTAGTCTACATCTACCAACATGACTCAGTCCACTTGTCAGTGACTTCATGGATTTCTGCCATGTTTTGGTCTGGCCGCCCCTAGCTTTCTTCCAACCTACTCCTACACCACAAAACATAGCTCGTCGGGGCAGTCGGTGGTTAGGCATACGTAACACATGTCCCAACCACCTCAACTGATGAAGTTTCAATATTTCATCTATTGATCTGCCATCCTTACCTAGTACTCGTTTCCTAACGACAGCATTGCTTACTCGGTTGTCCCACGATATACGAGCAATGCTTCTTAAACATCTATGATCGAATACTAGTAACCTACGAACATCTTCTACTCTTAACGGCCATGTTTCACAGCTATATAAGAGAACGGAACGAACTGCTGCGCAGTACACCCGCCCTTTGGTTAGCGAACGGATATCACGCCTACGCCATAAGTGACGCAGGTTGGCAAAAGCCAATCGAGCTTTCTGTATCCGAGCTGAGATTTCGTCAGTCACCAGACCGTCAGCACTGATGAGACTCCCAAGATAAGTGAAGTGATCAACACGCTCGACTACTTCACTCCCTATCACTAGTTCAGGTGCCAAAGCAACCCAGTCTTGAAGCAACATTTTGCATTTCGAGGGGGAAAACCGCATCCCGAACATGCTCGCATTGTTGCTTATGGTAGTCAGAAGACTCTGCATTTTGTCAGCGTCTTCACCGAATAGAACTATGTCATCGGCATATTCTAGATCATTAAGCGACTTTCCTGGTAGAAGGTCAACCCCTGAAAAATCTGACGAGCTTAATGTTAACTCTAAGAGGATGTCTACGACAAAGTTAAACAAGAATGGAGAGAGTGGACAGCCCTGACGGACACCACTTGATGTAGAGAATTCAGATGACAGTTCGCCATATGCTCTCACTCGACCAGTGGTGTTCGAGTAGAGAGCTTGTATAAGGTTAATGTACTTCTTTGGTACACCTTTCAATGACAGACACTGCCACAGAACCTCACGATCCACTGAGTCGAATGCCGCCTTAAGGTCCAGGAACACGACTAACGTCGGACGTCTAAATGTGTGTCTGTGTTCCAGGACCTGTCGTAGTGTGAAGATGTGGTCTATACAACCACGTCCAGGTCGAAAACCAGACTGGTTTTCTCTAGTCTGCTCTTCACGAGCTCTAGTTAGACGTCTAAGTATAATCGAGGCTAACAATTTAGAAACTATATTAGTTAAACTTATTCCCCTGTGATTGTCACAAGAGGACTTCTGTCCTTTCTTGTAGATTGGGACAATTAGCGACTGAGACCAGTCAGATGGGATTACGTCCAGTTCCCAGATTCTACCTAGGATCTCGGTCAGTCTGACTGTTAAAATTGGACCACCATACTTAAACATCTCAGGGGTAAGCCTATCGGGACCTGCCGCTCTACCTCCCCTTAGATTTCCTATAGCTTTCTCAACTTCATGTAAACTGGGAGGACTTAAATCGATTTGCCATTCAGGATGACTGGAGATCGTGGGCAACCGAAGTGTGGCTCCAGGCCAGTTGAACTGATCCCTAAAGTGTTCTGCCCATCGGTCCAGCCTCCTAGATTGAGAATGGATAATAAGACCATCCTTTTCCGAGATAGTCTCACTCACATTCGGGTTCCTAATACCGGTTTCTTTAATAAGGCGGAAAAGTTGTCTAGTGTTGCCTATCGCCGCTGCCTTTTCCATCGCTTTTGCTTTCGCCACCCACCACTGTTCACGGTCGTTACGTAGGCTTTTTATAAGTCTGCGCCTAAGCTGACTACGCTCTACATCATGTTCAGAGTCAGGTGGGATGCGTTTTCGAGCATCCATCAGTTCGGTGGATGCGACTGATATCCACGGCTTCATCTTAGCCTTGTGGTTTACCCTGCTAGCAGATACCATTGCTGTTTCCACAGCCTTCTTGATATGATTCCAACCTGCTTCAGGATGGGAATCACTTGCATGGCCGCCTAACTGTTTTTCTAGTTCCTCCTGAAATATTTTCTTAGTTTGATTATCATCAAGTGAAGCCCTAAGAGGCTTGCTTACGGTGTCTTTCCTACGTCCAGCAAGCCTCAAACAAATACGTGCTCGCACTAGGGCATGATCTGAATCTAAACATGTGCCCCAGAACGAGCGACAGTCCTCTACCGAACCCCTCCATCGGTGGCTGATGGCGATATGATCTAGTTGTGTCCAACGTTGAGACGACTTCGGGGGTCGCCAGGTCAAAAGGTGTTTTTCTTTATGCTTAAAATTAGTGTTTGCTAGAAATAGTTGGTTATTTGAGCACAGTTGCAACAGACGGTCGCCATTGTCTGTTCTTTGAGCCGCCAGACCGTAACATCCACCTAGGTGTCTTTCATTTTCACTTAGTCTACCTACTTGTGCATTGAAGTCACCAGCCATTATAACTATATCAGAGCGCTTAACTTTTTGGAGGAGGTCCGAAAGCTTTCTGTAAAACTCATCTTTTACATCATCTGGGCTGCAGTCAGTGGGGGCGTAGGCTGATATGACGAAGAGGCAACGGCGAGTGTCCCTATCTTTCCGAGTCCTTACTGTCCCGTTTAGTCGGACAGCACACAAGCGACTATCTACAGGGATCCAGTCAAGGAGAGATTGTTCTGCCCTACGACTCAATGCTATACCTACACCGGCGAGGCCCCTAGAAGCAGCATCAGGGCTACCGGATACACGAAGGGTAAATCGAGCTGCTTCTTTATCTTGACATGGTGAGGTGAAATGAGTGATGCTACTCGGATCCTGTATGCGCGTTTCCGAGACGCAGCACACATCGATGGAACGAGATTCTAAAGTCCTAGCTAATGATGCCTGTTGCCCTATTTGACACAATGTCCGTACATTGAATGCTCCAACATGTAGTTTGGAACGGGGTTTAAGGAGACCAGGAACGACGTTTCGCAAACTCGCATCGTTTGCATTAGCTGTGCACTGTAATGAATGAATGTGAGAAGAGTTAGTTGTGGAGATAAGAGAGGTATTAGGGAATGTAGGAAGGATTTGATTTTGAACAATTTGGTCTCGTGTGCTGTTACGGGTATGAGGGCGGTTATCACTTCCCGGCTGCCCACACCGTGGAAGGTTGTTTCTTGAGGAACCTGAAAAGGAAGATGGATTAGTGTTGGTGCGTGACCGCAGAGTCCAAGGGACAACTGCTTGAGGCCGGTCACGCACGGCCTTTTTATGAGAAGCTTTTTGAGGATTAGTTCCGTTCTTAAAGGCCCTTAGTGGGCACCCTTACCCAAGGAGACGGAAATCCGTGAGTTAGGGGAGGTGTGACATTTTTAGGGCCGACCTTTTCTAACCCTTCCTTCCTTGTGAGAAGGCAGCATCGCTGCAGATGCTGGTTGTCCGAGGGAAACACCTTACTGCTGTCACACCCCTCTGCAGTCAGCAGTACGACTTCGCCCTCAGACCTTGGGTAGCTGCTTTTAGTCTCATCGTTCTCCAATCGACCTGCCTGGCATGGTAGGACCTGCAGGAACATGTGTTCCAGCCAGTATAGCTCGGCTGGGTCATCACGATAGGCAAGCCCGACCACCACGTCAAGGTAGCAGCTTCGGTCGGGCCAAGGGACAATTGCTTGAGGCCGATCACACACAGCCTTTTTATGAAAGGTGTTTTGAGTATTAGCTCCGCTCTCAAAAGCCCTTAGTGGGCAGCCCTTACCGCCGGAGATGCGAAGCCGTGAAGTAGGGTGAGATGTGACATTTTTAGGGTCGACCTTTTCTAACCCTTCCTTCCTTGTGAGAGGGCAGCCTCGCTGCAGATGCTGGTTGTCCGAGGGAAACACCTTACTGCTGTCACACCCCTCTGCAGTCAGCAGCACGACTTCGCCCTCAGATCTTGAGTAGCTGCTTTTAGTCTCATCGTTCTCCAATCGACCTGCCTGGCAAGGTAGAACCTTCAGGAACATATGTTCCAGTCACGATAGGCAAGCCTGACCACCACGTTAAGGTAGCTATGAGTGAAAAGTATATTCTTCAATACTACAAACTTTAGTACTGTATCAGATACCAACTAATTTACACAGTACTATTTGTCTTTTTTAAAAATACACGCTTTCAGTCGCCTATACGATTGGGTGGTCAACAAATGATGTTACCAAACTAATAATATAAAGATTCATTAATTCTTAGATATTTTTAACGGTAGAACAGCTTTTTTTGTTCAGAAGCTGGAAAAACAACAAATGTCACTTTAAAAAGTACATTGTAACAGGCAGAAAGCAACGCTAGCATTGATGGGCGTTGTCATTCATAAATATTTTAAACTTACTACAACAAACTATTTTTTAAAAAGAGACCAAATAGACCATTTTTTCATACTAAAAATTAGTGTTTGCCTTTTGAAGAATGTCAGTTGAAGTTAAATGTGGACGTGATGTCTCATCAAAAGACCGTGCTAAATTCGTGAATTATAAGTCAGTCAGTCAGCTACAACGTAGAACGTATGTACATCCGTTCCAGTTGCCATATCACATTAGCGTAGAGATATCATCGTCGGTTCAAATCCCATAGTAGTGGGAGTTGTAGCAGTATTGGTAGTAATCGAAAGGATTAGAGATCGAAGATATGACACGAGAAAATGTCAACCAATGAAATTTAATTTTAAAAAAGTAAACAAGTTGTGAGGAATTCAGGTCAGAAATTGAGAGAAGACAATTGATGGATGCATTTGTGCCATTGCAAGCAATTTTGAGAAATGTCATTCACAATCTCCGACCACCGATCACGATTGTCTCGTGGAACCCAACCAAGTAGTTTATACCTACTAACATGGCACAGTCCAGTTGTCAATGACTTCATGGATTGGTGCCATGTTTTGGCGTGGCCGGTCCTAGCTCCCAGCCTACCCCTACACCCGACAACATCACTTGTCGAGGTTTATTACTTCATCAATAGATTTGCCATCGTAAAATTATAAATACATGACCTAATGTATACCAAATATAAAGAACACAAGTGGAGAGTAAAAAACATGCAGTACAGTATACTGACTACACATAGCTTAACTGACTAAATATGTTAAATTTGTTCAGTTCATTATTTAAATACTATCTTAATTTGAGTAATTTGTATTGTTTAGACGTGAAACACAAAAATTAAAGTACGATTAGAAGATTATCATCACTGGTTTACTACTGGTACACTTTGAGATGTTAAGCTAAGAATAAATCGCTGTACAATAGACATTTGATATCAGTACAACTGTCAATCATTATTTCCATGACTCTTACAGGTCACCAGACAATAAACACTGATACAAACGAATTTTTGTTCTTCAGCAAGATTTAAAGGTAGTGAACGATAAAGTATCCATTGATGAAAATATATGGTTGAGAATGGAAGTTAACCTACCAAACGTAAATTCAAAACGGTTGGTTCACAAGTAAAATTACATTTAGTGTGAATACACACTAATTCCCAATTATGAGAATAATACATGTATTGTATTTGCTTAGGCTTATGGCATGTTAGACTGCTCGTGAAAAGTAAATAGAAGCGTTCCTAAGAAATTAACAGTTTATTATTGCTTACTAAAGGTTACAAAAGGTAAAGTAATATTAACAAGAATAAGTTGTCGCTTTATATTTAAATTCGATATACTTAAGAACAAGGGTGTATTAAGATAATTAGAATGAATTTTTTTGAATCAAGATACATTATTACCACATTAATGAGATTACTTACTTCCAGCAGACAGGCACCATACGGAGTTCGCCAAGCATTAACCTGATGATCTTTACCTGTCGTAAGGAACCAGTCTGCATGATGTGCAAACCTTAAAGCCAGCACACAACTTTCATGATGCGTAAGACGAAAATGTTGAGGTTGGTTAGGACCAGTGTAATGAGATACGGGGGAAGGATTTCCACTTCCACTCCCAGATTCTTCACGCGGTACATTATAATTGACAGGGAATGCTGAAACAGGTGGTCCATCTGGTCCTATAGCTAGAACTTCAACTTCAGATGACTCCAAACCAACCGCTAACCAACTTTCGTTTGATAAAGACTTATTGCTTCCACTGACAAACGACTGAGGACTAACTGCATCGCGAGTACCTCCTCCCCCAGCACCACCACCACCACTAGAAGTAGACTCTCCATCAACAGAAACCGGAGAAACTGATTCAGCTTGGCGTCGAGTTGGAGTCATATGTGAAGACAAGCCAAGTGAAAAAACTTGCGACTTGAACTCAATGTGATAAACATCTCGTGAAGGCTGTAAATTCGGAAATCAATAAGAATTGTTGGTGGATGCATGTGGTTAGTTTAAAAATCGCAATAAAATATTACAAACAGCAAAAAGTCAACTAGATTCACACAAATAAAATGACCAAAAAATGAAAGACTACAAACTAATTTCAATAGTAAATGGATAGGTGAAATACTAGTAGAATTATAATCACTGACCAAAACAGTGAAGACATATTCTACAATATGCAACGCATGAGTGATATTGCTAAATAATCTGTGATAAAATATTAAATTTATAGCTTAATGAGTAAGAGACCAAATAAACTGGTGACACAGTTGTGACTTCAATCATAGTATTAATTAGTTAGAGTATAAAAACGTAGCAAATAAATTACATCGAAAAGATTTGCAACTTAGGCTGTATATACTATTAAGATATTCTAGAGAAGAGAGACAAACTAAGCGCTTATTTCTCCTTACTATGTATTAGAAAAAAATTCTACCGTACATCTGAAGTTTTAAAAGTTCCTATGAATAGTATGCAGGATACCGTCAAAAATGCAGTGACCCGTCGATGGATAAAAAGCTACTCTCTATCACGTCATATAATTAAGCGACCACTTATCTTTTACGTTTGAATGAAAATGAGTAACGCCAAGAATAAATATGACTAGTTGAACCGTGAATTTTTCAAATGCCTTTCTTACTAATTCATACAAAGATACAACTTGATCAAATTATAATGTCTGTGAACTTTCTGAGTTCAAAATCAAGAATAGAGTGAATACAGAAAAGAAACAAGTGAAAAAGATAACGACCAAAAAAACTACAAAAGAAAAGCCATTAAAAAGTCTCACTCTATATCTGTGTATACAAAAGTGTCTACAAACAGAATAATAGAGAATGAAACATTGCTAGTTGGTCAGGCATATACATACATTAACCAAATAACCAATTTTATATTGCATAGTGAACATATGTACATATATATGCAGGCAAACATAATCAGGATAGTTGTTTATTTTATATCAATGGTGACAATTGAAGATAAAAAAAAATATGTGAAAACTAAAAACAAAATTTGAAAAACCAAAAAAACGGAAAGAATCAAATATTAATTAATGTCTCTCTCTTTCTGTGAGAAAAATATTTCTAACATATACATCATATATATGCTAGTGGCGTTTAAAAACTACTGGTACAGACAGGCAATAATGACAATGAATCACAAACAATTCAACTCTATCTAGATGAGGAAGAGAAGGAAAGTAACATATAATATTTCATTCTGTGTATCTTTTTTTTCCTAATAAAGAAAATAACTGAGATGAGATTACAGAAATGAGATGTGGGAAAGACATCAGTTTGTTTTTTACGTGGTACAGTTTTTTATACAAAAAGAAATAGAGATAATCTCATTAAACAAAGAATAATCTGTTCTCTATTTAGGTTAGTTAGTTAGTTAGTGAGTGAGTGAGCATAGCATTGAGTTGAGAATAAATCATAGTTGAATGAATATGAACAACACATAACACTAACAGCAAGTTCTCATCAATGATCAAAAATTTAGAATGTAAGACTTTTTTATACCAACCAGTTAGTAAGTAACACAAATAGGAGATATTGAAATCATTCATTGAAACAACACACATGTACATAATCATCTTCAGAAGAAAGATGAAAAAAGATGTATAGATAATTTTTAGTAATATTTAATTAGACAAGAAGATGGAAAAAAGAAGAGGACAAATCGCTAAAATAGATAGGATAGGAAAAAGAATTGAAATGACTTGGTTGGTTAGGAAAAAAAACTTAAACAAACACACACAATTAGTAAGTTTTTCATTCTCAAATTAAAAACAAGGATACAAATAAGTTACACAGACAAAAATACTTCTAAAAGGCAAGAAGAGAAAACCAGGAAAGGAATATCGATCGGTAGATAAATATGCAATTTTTAAATCAACATAAAACCAAATTGAAAGTAAACGTTGAACATGATAAAATCAGTGGAAGAACACTACTAACGAAAATATAATCATAAAATGAACCTAACAAATAGTTGAACAATCAAGTTAAAATTCAAAGAAATGAAAGGTCTTTCAATGCATATTTAATTTAGTCAGTATTTATATGTTAATTGCTAGGCATTAAGTCGAACAAACAACTAGTCCGTGAAGGTTGAGCTTTTTAACTGGATTCATTGCCTTTTCTAACTAAAACTCTATACTTATCATGGACCCGTAAAAAGTACAAAATGGATGTTCATCATACACTTACATTTCCACGAATATCCCAGCATCGAACTTTATGATCTAAACCACCTGTCCATAATCTATTTCCATCCCCAGTAATTTCAACACAGGATGTCCCATCAACGTGACCATGAAACTGGTGAACGATACTTTGATTATGTATGTCCCAAACAGCAACTTGACCATCGGAGCAGCAACTAGAAACAGAAAATTATTTGTGCAAGGAAATAATTTAAATAAACCAAGTATCAAATTATATAAACGAATATATATAGTCCCACAATTGGAAAATGATGTGTTCCTAAACAAACTTAACTCTTGATTAGATAAGCCGAAACCATAGGTGAAGCAATATAAATTGAGAAAACTTGATTAAAAGAAGTTAACATTTCCGGATTGCATGATAAACTATATTTGACAAGACGTTATGAATACGTCACGCAGGATAAGGATTAATCAAAGCTGAGTTCGAGTAGCAGACAGCATTGCTACTTAAAGACTGTCTCAATGATTTTAAGGAAATAAAACGTGTGATGTACATTTTTTCCAACAGATCGACTTAGAGGCTATGTAATAGAAAATTCGAATGCTCTACAAATAGTCGAACTGGTTAACGAACATTAAGTTTACCGTACTAGGATACATCAGATTAGAGTAAGGTATGAATCGTAAAAATTTAAGTTTCCAATATGTATGATCGATAAATGTAATGTGAAATTACCTGTAGGCCAGTTTTCCATCAAGTGAGAGTGCAAGTGCATAGCAAGCAGGCGCTTCAAACGTCAATTCAGCTTTGCGTCGTCCTGGACCATTTAAATCCCAAACAGTAAGCGCGTTAGATTCACCCCCAACTATAAGACCAGAAACATCCTATAATTGTAAAACGAAAAAGATTAGTAAACAGAAATTCGTATCTTATTAAAATTTTTTCAGTAACTTCGACGTGATTAAGTTATCTTACCGGGAAAAGTTTGATAGATCTAACATAGCTGTCGTAGCACAGACAGTCAAAAGTAGCAAGAGGAGTAATATCCCTACTAGTAAGTGAAGCATTTCCAGAGTTAGCACTAATTGATGCAAGATCCCATAATTTGACGCTGCCTCGAGCACCAGTATAAGCAAAATGAGCAGGAATAGAAGTGGTGTGATTTGAACCTGGAGAACCGACTGTAACACTATCCGTATCACTCCCAGCATTACGAGACCCAAGACAGGCATCAGCTGAAGCAAACGAAGAAGCACGTCCTACCGGACATGGGCCTAGAGTGACAGCACAAACAACGTCACCATGAGGTAAACTAGCAAGGTGTTGAAGTCGACGAGGTAATCCCTGAGCAGTAGTTGCCCCGGGAGCAGACGCCAATGCACACGGTCGAGTTTGACCATTAGGTAACACTATGAATGAATAAGCACCGGGACCCGATTGAACACTAAAACAAAAGAAAGAAACGATAGAAAATTTATGGGCTTTGACTTACTTATTCTTAATCAATACATAAATTATACGTTCATCTAATACCCGTCTAAATATGGATGCATTTTATATTATTATTACAAGTCATCAAAATATAACATAAATATCTAGCTCCACGCACAATATAACATCGGTTTAAAAATAATGTGGTCTGTGTTTATAAACGCATAAGTTTAAACATACTTAATGGTATTCAAACGGTTTCGCGTATACTTTTTTTAAAATAATCGACTGGAAACTATCTTAAATGGAAGACCGTTTCAAATTTAGGTCAGTTTTAGTAAGCCTTTTACCAAGTACAATCCTATATAAAAGTCAATATCTTAAATTATAAATGTATTTGCTACTTAAACAAATTAAATGCCGCAAGACGTGACTACTACTTAGATTACCGAGCAGACACTAGGGTCAAATAAATCTGAACTTACAGTATAAAATGGGTACTTTTTGTGAATATAGATAATATGTTCAATACAAACTAACAATAAAACATGGAATATTCTCGGGACAGCGAAAGACAGTTTTTTTTATTTGTTCGAACTGTGGATAGATATTCTCGAAGGGGGGAACTTAAGAAATATCTGTGAATAGGATATAGTAAAACGAATGTAACCACGCTAGTATTAAAAAAGAAATTCTCAACGAAAAAAGCCCGTTCAGTCAGTCCTTACAAATTTGTAACTAAAAAGATGATAACAAAAATACCTAACACTTATAAACGGATTGTATAATTGAGGTCCACTTAACGTAAAAGTAATTAGTGGTCTAAACAGACAAATTTAACCGTGTGTCAATGAAATTATTACATTGTCTTAAGACAGTTAGATAGTGTCGTTGGTCTTCAGTAAATACGGTTAGTAAACTGTAAATTGGATGTTACGCAACAACTCCGTAACATTTTTACTTCCTTTCATAAGTGATAAATGTAGTTAATATTGGCGAAAACCAAATATTCGGTAAATATTTACAGATAACGGCTCTTACTGGTACAAACACATAATTTCTGAAAGAAATTCTACGAAAATGGTGCTATTACAAAAGCTTACTTTTTAGATGAATGCTTCCACCGGGTTGAAGCTGGGGCGTCAGATGCCTAAAAAATATGAAGGAAGAGAGCGGGGTACGAGAATTATTGATTGAGCTGAAGGCAGCAGGATGGTACTAAATTGAACTAAATAACTTAGTCAGATGATGGAAATCATCTTACAGCATTACTGTGATAACTAACTATCAACCTATTGGTAAGGATAGATCACGGCAAACTTTCTAAGATGTTTAGAGAGAACTAGCACTACATGTTTAAAACATTCACAAAAGTCAAATTTGATTTCGTTTTATTCATCATAGCACGATATACTAGCAAAAACTCTAATCTCATTGTGAATATTTTGGGGTAGAAGCTTACTGCTCTGTGCAATATAGTATGAAGTACACATCTGAAAATTAAATGCAGGATAAATAGAAATAGTAAAAACAAAGCAATGTTTATTTTTTCTCTTTTAGTAGAAAAAGGGATTACAAAACTGTCAAATTAACTGTAGTATCTCTCCTAAATAACTGTTACAAAAACATCGAAAATCACATTCCCTATTTAAGAATGAGTGTATTAAAAGAGATGAAATTAAATAACACTAGACACAAAGTGCCAACCATATGTAATTGATTCAGTCTTTAGAGAATAATTCTGTTACGTCAGGTGATATGAAGTTAGTTAGTCGGTTAATATGACGACCTAAAAGTTATAGGAACTTGTAGTGCCTTATTTTATTCTAGACATAACACCAACAATCTTCCATGCTATTTTTTGAATACATAACTCTGTGATCCATGATTAAGCATATGAAGACTGACATAGGATAGTACAGAGAAATTTTTTGGGAAAACTGAACGCGACAAGTTACTAAATCTGGCATGTGGAAAATTTCAGAATTTTATTTCTCGAAATAATGGTAGCTTGTATACCCATCAAAAAAGAATAGTAACACCGCTTTGCAAAGCCACTTAATCAGATTGTTGCTGTCACTTTGGATATATCATCATCTAACGGTTGATAAGCAGTGGCTAAGGATAGTGTTAAAATAACTCCGTGATAATTAAGTTATGAAATACAAAATACAAAAACGACAAATACGTATGTCAAAGTGAATTCATTCTATTCGCTAAATTTCGTAAAAACAGAGAATATCAAGAGGAACATTGAAGGCAGTAAAACCTACCTGAGACGGACGCCCAGAATTCGAGTTAGCAGTGCCGACCGCAGGAGCACTTGAAGTAGTTGGATAAGTCGTGTTGTGACCGGAACTAAGCTGTGGACTAAGGTCTATAAAAGAGGATAAAGAAAACGAAACAGATCCTTACAAGTTAGTTTATAGTAGCACCTGATGACTTATTCTTTAAACGTTAAGGTTGACGCTTGTTTCTCAATGAAGTTTACAAAAAGTTCACATGAAAAAGCCCGAATATCTTAATAGCCCTGTTTCGCACCCGTATAGTAGAATGAATTGAAAATACGCGCAGTAAACTCGTCCCTTGGTTAGCAGACGGATATCTCAACTACGCCATAAGTCACTCAGAAGTTTATTACAAACGACTGAACAATGCACGTGAGTTAAACTAACAGTTCTAGTGATTTCATATGTATGCAGAAAATGTAATAAGTTTACTAAACCTTGAAAAGAAAGTTGAGAGTTTATCGGATACGTTCATCACCGAAATTTCTCATTTGGAAGCAAAACTACATGAAGATCTTCAAAATAACTTACTGAGAGGCTGACGACCGCTCCCACTTCGGCGACCCGTACCCCCGACATTTGAACCTCTCTCCTGTTACAATAAAGTGCAAAAGAAAATTCCCAAAAGCAATGCAACAATCGACCAAACAAATAAGTTTATTTTTATATTATATAAACTTTGTGTTAGAATTATAGTCATGCGATTCAAGCTGAATTGTTTTCAACTGAATAGAAACCATATAATAAAATAATACTTAACGAACTGGAAGGTAAGAAGGTGGTTAGAAAAGTACTAGTTTTTGGGACATGAACCCACCTCTTGAAACAAAAGTTCAACTACTGTGATGAATTTGAATATAAATACAATGTATCAGCCAACAACATTATTTAATGTTACTGATACTGATTCAAATTATTTCAAACCCGTAAGTTTTAGTCATATAGTCAAAAAGGTCATCGAGTAAATGATGACTAAAGAACGATAATACTAAAGAAAAAAATTGCATATGCACCTGTTCCATTTGCAATGAATCTGTTCTAACAAATACAGGAACTATGCAAGATTTAGTACTGAATGAAATGAAATTCTGATAATAGTATTTATTGTATGAAAGGTTACAGAGTAATATTCGTTTTATGAAGGCTAACGATGGTATTTGGCTCTCTAAGTAGGAGCTGGCGAAACGGAATAGATGCGTCTAAATAGTCGAAAATAGATCAGAATCAATAAAACCTAGGCTAAATGGTAATCACTAAAGATAAGGAAATTGCGACTAAAAAACTGGACAAACGTAACTTACTTGGATAGTGCGCATATCGTCATTCATTTTCCAATTGCCATTTTCGTGACCACCATCCTAAAAAAAATAAGTTTGTATATAATACTTAGGTGAGTTTACTTTTAAGTACTGATGTGAGTAATTAACAAAGACGTTATAACCGATGGGAATCAACCACTACACTAGTTGTACAGATCTTTTAGTAGCCACATCAATTGACACTTCAAACAGCGCAAAGATAGTGACATCTAACGGCTTCAACTTGCGAAGAGTTTGCTACCTGACAAGCACAGAGAGATCGTAATGACAAGGCTACACCAAATTTCTTATTCATTCGAGATTTTGGTTAAGCCAAAACCTTATACTATTGCTCTCTTTGTCAGAATAAAGCAATTTAAACAAAAACCAACTCTCTAAATAAAACTAGCTAGGACAAGAATTGGAAAATAAAGTTGTCAAGACAGACTAAGCTTACGCTTGTAGAATAATCAGAAAGTTTGCTTTTACATGAAGTATGGGCTAATCATACTATTTAGAACGACAATAAGTTTTGCGATAACGTCATCTAGTGAGAGAAAGCAACAGTACTAAAAGCATCCACTTGTAAATATTTTCCATCAGTCAGTCAGTTGCAACGTAGAACTTCGTACGTAAGTACATCAGTTCATGTCGCCATACCACATCAGCACAGAGATATAATTGTCAATTCAAATCCAATAGTAGAAGAGGTAGTAAAGGTATTAGAAGTAATCGGAGAGGTTAGAATTATTAATCACGAAGTATGATTCAATGATATAAGTTTAGAAAGTCAAAACTAGAGGTGTTGAAGAACCCAGAAGATTAGAATTTGAGAGAGCTCAAAGAATGGATGCACTTGCGCCATTGCGAACGATTTTGAGCCATGTCATTCAAGGTCTCTAGCCATCGATTATTATCATCTCGCGGACCCCAACCAGGTAGTCGACAATTACCGACATGGCTCAGTCCACTCGTCAATGACTTCATGGATTTATGCCATGTTTTGGTCTGGCCGCCCCTAACTTTCTTCCAACCTAGTCCTACACTACAAAACAAAGCTCGACGAGGCAGTCGGTGGTTAGGCATACGCAACACGTGTCCCAACCACCCCAACTGATGAAGTTTCACCACTTCATCTATTGATCTGCCATTCTTACCTAGTACCCGTTTCCTAATAACAACGTTGCTCACTCGGGTGTCCCACGATATACGAGCAATGCTTCGAAGACACCTATGATCGAAAACCAATAACCGACGAGTATCTTCTACTCTCATTGGCCATGTTTCACAGCCATAAAGTAAGACGGAGCGAACCACTGCGCAGTACACTCGTCCTTTAGTCAGCAAACGGATATCTCGCCTACGCCATAAGTGACGCAGGTTGGCAAAAGCCAATCGAGCCTTCTGTATCCGTGCCGAGATTTCGTCAGTCACCAGGCCATCAGCACTGATGAGACTCCCAAGATAAGTGAAGCGGTCTACACGTTCGACCACTTCACTCCCTATCACTAGTTCAGGTGCCGATGAAACCCAATCTTGAAGCAACATTTTGCATTTCGAGGGGGAAAACCGCATCCCGAACATGCTTGCATTGTTGCTTAGGGTAGTCAGAAGACTCTGCATTTTGTCAGCGTCTTCACCAAGTAGGACTATGTCATCGGCATATTCTAAGTCAATAAGCGAGCCACCTGGTAAAAGGTCTACTCCTGAAAATTCAGACGAGGATAAGGTTATTTCTAGGAGCATGTCTATGATAAAATTAAACAAGAATGGAGAAAGTGGACATCCCTGACGGACACCACTTGAAGTAGAGAATTCCGGTGACAGTTCGCCATAAGCTCTCACCCGACCAGTGGTGTTTGAGTAGAGAGCTTGTATGAGGTTGATGTACTTATTTGGTACACCTTTCAATGACAGACACTGCCACAGAACCTCACGATCCACTGAGTCAAATGCCGCCTTAAGGTCCAGGAAAACAACTAAAAAAAAATATTTTCCATCATTATCAATCAAGTGTACTGTAATATTTTATAAAAAGATGAAAGCTGCATGACTAAACCGTCCAGCTTAAAGAACACAATTTCAACAAGATTGTCATCCATTCATCTGAAAAATACATTCACATGCTTTTTTGTTCTTCTATATGTTAGATATGCTGAAGTGAATATTAGCTCTTTTGATGCAGTTGATGTTGTGAGTTGCTGGTATTATAATAGGATTGGATTTATAATTACCTACTTCAGAGAAGTTTGACAAAAATCTTACTTCACTCTACGTTCACGATAATAGAACTCAGGATGCATTCATAAAATGATAGTTTACAGTGGTTAATTTACACAAATAAATTAGGATCATGGCAAGTAGATTAGATAAACAATAATTGATTATGACGTATAGTGAAAGTCAAGTAAGCAGTAAGGTATTGATCAGAGCAGTTAAACACGAGAGAGGAAGAAATTTGATCCTAACTGTACACCAACTGAGGTGCATAATACCCTTCCAAATTCCCAAATATGATCTGTGCAATAACCGCGACATGGACGGTGAGGTAATTCGAAAAGTAAACATGTCACAGTTTGGGCAGCCGGATAGTATCCCAAGCCACACAAACCCAATGTGTGGCTTATGTTTTGGTCCTTCTTTGTACTGGTGCTTGTAGTTAAATAAAATAATAGAAATTATGATGTATCTAAATACGTCGACAACAGTGGTTAGGTAAAAAAAACAAAAGTGACTTAGTTGTGTGAAAAATGAAACCTTGGTAAATAACAGCGAGTATAAAGATGGATTTTTTATTATTCTAGATTTAATGGTCACAGTAGCTTACCTTAGGTTCGTTAAGTTTACGTCTTTTTTCATCCATAACCGAACCACCCGTTGGGGTTGAACTGCTGAGACCCAGATTACCGCCAGGTGTAGGAGTCATCGGCGGAGGAAGCAATAGGGGATTGGTCAGTGCAGATAAACTTGAAGGAAGGCCGGAAAAATGAGGTCCTAGTTGCATATTACTTGGGTTGTTTGATCGACCTCCAGGTCCCCCAGAATCATCTGTAGATGAACTTCGACATGGCTGCTGAGAGATTGATGGGAGAGATGATGGGGATCTCCCGATATCACCACCCCCTAGGCCCGCACTAAGTGGGAAGGCACCTGGAAAGCCAGGAAACTCGCCACAACCACCCAGCAAACCAGTGATTGGATTTGGCGGTGGAGGGACTAAACAAGGACCATTACCAGATGAACGGTTCGATAACAAAAAACTACCTGCCGCTGCAGCCGCAGCGGCAGCTGCACGCTGTTAAGGGCAGAAAAAAAAGACAAAAACACGTCATTAAATTTCGGCTACTTATAGTTATATGGAAAGATCGGAGTTAAGCTGTAAATGTTGAAAAACGAACCATCAGATAACAAAATTCGCTACTTCGATATCTAAAATCATTAATACAGGAAATCTTCCGTCCTACCGCACTATTAAGATTTTCCAAGTTCATCTACCTCCTTTTACTGTTTAGGTCCTACAAAATCATGAATTTGGGCGATAGACGCTAAATCTTAATTTTGTCGTGAAAAGCTAACAAACGTAACGTTGTTAAAACACCAGTTTGATACCTCTTTGATTAGAATACTGTGGGTTTTCGGACTGCTTAAATCAGCTTCAATATTCTTAAGCAGTTCCATAGAAGAATAAAAATTAAGTTTAGGTACTGACGACAATGTGCTAAGACGTACATAACAACTCGAAGCATCTTGCAACGGTTCAAAAGACTGATCAGAAACAAGATTAGAAAAATCAACTAGTGAAAGATTTATTAATGTTTTTGAGACACGGGGAACAAATTTACGTCACTATGGTCAATTCTTTAAACAGATTACCAAGAGTTTATACACAAACTACAAATTTCTATCATCTCTAAAACCCTAACCACGATGCACATTTCCTACATGCCTCAGATCAGTGGCTTACTGGTAAATGACTTAACATAATGATGACTTAACTGTCTTTACCGCTAATAGGAACTATACTGTCTGCAGTAGCTGAAACGTATATTAACACTAATTTCATGGATCATGACAAGTTTACTAGGCTCTGAAAAGTTAACAAGTCATGTTCAGATCCAGAACTGAGTCGATAGTGACTCAATGTATAACATGATAAACACTAGTCACGAAGGGTGATACTCACCTGTTTATCTTCATTACTCATTAACTTTTCGGCTTCACGTCCCAAAGGAGATATCCTTGAACCAGAAGACTGTAGCATGAGAGCTCCCGACCCAACAGATGCTGCACCGGCTGCTGACATCAAACCATTCAACAGTGCGGCCGAAACTGATGGGTTGCCAGATGGAGAAAGAGAGGGAAGCAGATTGGATGTCTGAGAGTTAGCAGACCCTGGCTGAAGTGATCCAGGAGTACTGGACGATGCACCCCCAGTAGAATGGTTAGAAGTCAGATTATTGGCGTGTAATCCAGAAACACCTGAGTTAGCACCCCCAATGACGGATAGCTGCTACAAAAACGTATTAGTTTACACAAAGAATACCTTGTACGCCTCGAACTGTTCTAATGGGAGCCCTGTGTTGTTTCCGTTGAAGAACTTCGAGGATTTTACATCTTCGATTTGTGCCTAAGTGTTAACAACAATGTAAATAGCTGAACACTTACTGCTAAGACTGAGTTTAACTCTTGCATTGTCACTTGTTTAGCTCTTTCAATGGCTGACAGAACTTGAGATTGGTGCTACGAATTTGTAATGAGCATAAAATTCTTACCTCTTGTGACAAGAATGGTAATACTTGCGTCAAAATAGCGCTCAATCTTTTAGAGATTTCCATCTACCGAAGGGTAATAGGATGATAATGACTTACCTGTCTGTGCATTTCTAGGTTTAAACCATTAGCCATCTCATAATACATTACACAAATTCGTTGCATATCTGATCGCTCACTAAGGAGCTTTTCTCTTTCCAGCTGCAGCCTAAAGATTTATTATTGCAATAGATAGTCATACGAGTGGTTTTGTTGTTGTATACAAGTGAACTCTTCTTTTATTCTATCACAAGTTTCTACTACAGTAAACTTGCATGAACCCCCTGGCCCAGAAGGCCCCTGAAATAATATGTGTAAAGCAGGGATACAAATGGAAAGCAAATATACTGTTTAGCAAAACTTACAGGTGGTCTGCTCGGAAACATGAGGCTATGAGGAGACAGATGCCCCAATAACGAGAAATCCACGATCCAAACAGTAGACACAAAAACAGACGGAAAGGTGGATTCAAACAAGACGTGTGGAGTCTATTTTGTCTTTCAATGTTCCACTTACTGATAACAGATTTACATTTCATAAGCGATTCATCGAAAAACATTTCACCACTCAGAATATATTTTGACATGTAAATTTTATCACATAATATCTAGTTTAATACAGGCATTAAATTCCATATCGGGAAATAATTTGGATTGGCATCTCCAAATCACGTCTCATATTTTAAAAAGAGGACCTGTTCCTGTGGTGGTAAATGAATCCTTAAAATAAATAGTGCTTTAATTCGCGGACACAAATGCTGGCCTTAGTGGCTTACCTAGACAAACCCTAGCTGAAGACTCTTAGTCAATCAGACTCACTAGATCACCACTGGGTCCGTCGGGATGCACTCCTTTCATAAATAAGGGTCAGCTTAGCTCATATACTTCTCGACACAGACTAGTTTCCAGATGTGCCTTCAAAATCCTTTTTCTTGACTTTTAGTTAGATTCGGTTCACGATTCTCGATTATGTAGTTTTTACTTTTAAATACTAATTCTTCCTTGCTTTCCGCCTTGTGACTAATGTCATCTCGGTTTGGAGAGATAGAAATATGCTCTACCTTCTAAGGTTACTGCAGGTCCAAACACAATGGTAAAGGTTTGAACATATGGTTAGCTACCCCATCTTAACAAGCTTACAATAAAATCGCCAAGCAAGAAATAATTTTAAACTGTTCAAACACTTTCCTGGGAGTTGGAAGGTCTACATTTAGAGAGGTTTTGACGCCTCAGTGAAAGCCGAGTTTCCTCAGAAGTAATGGGGACGATGCCCTTTCTGGCATGGACTGTACGCATCTTGTGCGAGACCGGGAGAACTATTGAAGTTACTGGTGGTACTCATAGGCAGGCTAGACTAAAAGACTAGTTTCAGAAGTCGCTGTTTTACTCCCGCCATCAGGAAAAAAATGACTCTCATACACAAGGAATTGCACTGACGCTATCCAAACAAGCACGAAAGGCACTGATAGGATATGAATCCCATGAACCCAGGATCATTAAAGCATCCTTCAAAACAAAGGAAAAGGGGGTTACAGTGAACGTCATCCAATGTTATACACATACCAACGATTACAATGAAGACGTTAAAAATCAATCGCTGAGAAATGACCAACAAAAGACTTGACCTTTCTGATGGGAAACCTGAATGTCAAAGTTGGAACGGACAATACCGGATATGGACTGTGAGAAAGGAAAGAAAATGGTGCCGGATTAGCAATCCTGTTTTTCTTCCACTGACTGATCATAGGTGGTACCATATCCCTTCACAAATTCATACTTAAATCTACGTGAGTTTTACTAGATCACACTACGGAGAACCAAACCGATCACATCTGTGTCAATAAAAGGTTCGGAAGGCCAATGGATTATGCAATAACAAAAAGAGGAGCTAACATAGCTTCAGATCGTCACTCGGTACCGATCAAAATGAAACTGGAACTCAAGAGGTACAGGATAGCTGGTTGAAAATCATCACAAGTGCTTAATACGAGCTTTCTTCGGGGTCAAGGAAGCAGTAACTTCAGAATGACATTAGTTTCTGGGACACAAGGAGTACCGCTACAAAAAATGGACCTCAGTGGATAATCTGGATAAGATTCAAGAAAGCAATAACAAGAAGGCAGCAGTCAAAATCTGCCAAAGAGGAGCAGAGAAAACAAAAGCACATGCTGGATACACAGAAGCAAGTGAAACGGACCATCAGAACTGGTTGATAGACGTATGTGGGGTATCCAGCAATGTTGACAGAAAAAGCAGAAGGAGAAGGAAATATGAGACAAATATACCATTGTGGAACAACCACTTGAATAGGATTCGCGACTGTACATCAATTTAACTGACTACTAGAATGAATTTGACAGCGTGGACAGGATGGCAGTATGAAGGATTCCTTACACAATGGAGTGCCTGAGAAGTTAACCAACAACACAACGGATACTTATGTTTAAGCTGCTGGATCGCCCATGGAGAACAACTCACAGACGATCTAGCTGTTATACTCTACACAAAGCAACTTGTGCAGGATACGACATCCATGGTAGCAACAGCCTATGCAAAAGTAGGTATGACCATACACCAGCTAAAAAGGAAGATCCTCTGATACAACACAGCATGCACCAACCAAATCACACTTGATGGAAACAGTGAACATCACTTGTGTAGAACTAGAATGAAGAGCCCAAGTCAGAGTCGGTCGGAGACATTTTAGCCTGTCAGTCCTTGTAGTAAGTGTTTCAGTAGTGGTTTAGTGCAACATTTTTACACAGAGAAGGAAATCTAAATTTCATCTACGTGAGTAGTTTCAACTTGAAAATATAGCAACTTTATTAAGTAGATGTTGCTAGACAATCTAGCACGTTCATATAAGAAGTAAAGTACGACTGTTTTGCCTATCATTTACCGATAGTTGATAAAAACTTTTAACTTACTTTAAATGAATCAGAAATTGACATCAGTAAACTTTTATTGCCTGCTTATCTTCACAGAACCGTATGTGGGTTAACTTATACTATAATCAGTAGCAGTAGTATGCAGCCAAACGAACTTCATATTACAGGGGACCTGGATTCGCATGGTTTTGACTTTTGCTGTTTTCACGGATGTAATCTGGTCATAAGGATATTTGGAAGATGTGCATGGATTTAATTGAAAGCATTTAGCAACATTTGTAGTTAACAAATGTACATTATTATGATAAACATTTAGTATATCTCATAAAATCTAATTCAATACCACTTATAAACTGAGCTTCATTCTTACTTCCTGGCACATCTGTGTTAAAAATCATTTTAAATGTGACGAAACCAAGTCCGAAATGGAGTTCACGGATGTCAACCCTAAAACTATCAGGTCAAAATGTTTAGTTGAATTAACCATAATGAATGAATTTTCCGTGAAACATTTATGGATTTTGTGAAACGATATTCCTCAGAAAAAAAACAGTTTTTTGTAGTTAAGTTTGAAATATTGTCTTAAATCAACCCTGGCACAGTTAGCTAACTTCTCATAAGTAAAAACACTAATTTTTTGCGTCTTCAAAACAGCCTACTCCACCAAACAACTTGACTAGATTTTAAGATGCAGTTCTGGGAATATACTCTTAATCACAACATACACTTAAGCTACGAAACTGCAAATAACTTCAAATCGAAATAACATAATCACCCAAACTTGTGATGATTTTACTTTTCAGAAAAAAATACGATTGGTTAAATAGCAACATTATTCATTATAACCCATTGTACCACTTCTTTGGCTGCTCTGCACCTTTGTTTATTCTCTGGCAAGTTTCAGTTTTCCTTAGATACTGAAAAATCGTCAGCAAATGCACCAATTTCATCTGATCTATCCCATCTTCCTTCTCCCGATAAAAGATTTGGGATGACGTGTGAAACTGTAACGCGATTCATATATAGATGCTTCCAGAGTCCCGTGACTCGAACCTCTCTACTACCTTTTCGTATAGCTACAAATAATAAAAGAATTAGTTTATTTTTGGTTACTTTCATATATTTTTAAACATAACATTTTAAGTTAGATCACAGTTATCATATTTTATTGTGACACCATTGAACTGACAGTTGTTCTGTGAAGCACACTATTGTATTTGCTAAGAGAATTCAATTTCTTTGTTTGTATATGACTGCCAAAATATCTGACAGTAAGTGGTTATTTTTTTAGAATTAACTTGTAACCTTCCATAAGGTCAAGACTGTGTAGTGGGACACTTCTACGAAGAAAACGCGATTAGCGAAACATAAACATTAACCATTGAACTCGTTTTGTTTAGCCGTACCAAAAATACTTACTTGCGCGCAACGTTCTTTTACGCGTTGCTGCTCTATGTAACGCCTGCTTTCTCCTTCAAATAAATATTGAACCACGGATTTATTTCTGTAATTCATGACGGGATAGTAATGAATATTTAGTGGTGATCCTAGTCAATCGCCACTTGGTCACCACTAAAACTGTTTGTTGGTCTAAATCATGAGACTTTAGATGAGACTCCATTTTCATGTTAGAAATTTTTATTTGCCACTAATGCTGACGAAAATAGAGTTAGACTGGGACATATTACGGAAAAGTTGAGTCCCTACCTACCAGGTGAGGAATCTTGTTAAATACTTGCTTGCTGTCTGCAGGAACTTTTAGGCTGAACGTTCTTCAAGTGCTTAGATCGGTCCTGTGCTGCTCACTCGTACACGTTGAATATTATTCTAAACCTCCTGTGACGGCCAGCATAACTGAGCAGCAATGACGCCAGAAACATTTATTTGTGACTACCACTGACATTTCCTCAGTGGTTAAGCATGTGGCTTACTGGTATTTCGAAATTTTCCGAATACTGTAACAGTTACCTGTGAAACTTTATCTACTTAACTGGGTAGTTTACAAATGGCAGCATGGATAACGGCATGTCCGGAAGGTTCTATAGTTACATTTACCCGATGCTAGGTCCAACTCCAAATGAACTTGTTCATCCTCAGAAAACACGTAACTTTGTGTTTCGTATTCAGGAATAACCCAGGCAATTTACCGCAATTGTTGTTAAGTGTCCTTCAAAGCAAACCGGATTAAATGGCGTAATAGAATGAGCAAGCTTGAAGGAACGTCCATAGGATGAACTCTTGTAGGTATCACTACTTCTTTATCTTTTTGTTGCATTATTATTACCTTCCATCTATAAACATTCTATATACACGTTTGTAGTGCTTTTTTCTCTAAAAATCTCTTTAGTTGATGATTGAGAGAGTCCATGCTATCAGAGTTTTGACAAAAAGCTTACTGGTCAAAATTTCACGTTTGCACTAGCCGACAAACATACTACTTGGCTAATAGGCTCAAGCAGTGACTACAACTACACTTACCTTATGAAAAGTCCTGAATAGGTGGAATGAGCACATTATTATATTGGTGTGCATATGTATACTATTGACTACTACTATTTCAGCTTGTTCACAGCCCATGACAAACGTTCATGTGCGTGCGGTATACCTCGCGTTGTTGACAAAGGCCTCGATTGTAGCTGCGAACTTTACCTTGTTATCGGGCTTGCCTACAGTGACGATCTAACAGTGCTAGATTAAAAGGAACATCTGTTCCTGACTTTGTCAGGCAGGTCGAATGGAGGACAGCAAAACTAAAAGCTGGAACCCAAGGTTTTAGGGTGACTGCTGACTGTGAAAGAGTGAGACAGCAGTAGGGGTTTTCTCTCGGATAACCAGCATCTACGGCGACTCTGCCTTCGCACAAAAAAGGGAGGGATCAGAAAAGGTCAACCCTAAAACTGTGACACCTTACCTTATCTCACGGATTTTCATCTCGGTCAATTAGGAATTTCGAAGAGCGCAGCTAACACATCAAAAACTTCCCATAAAAAGGTCATGTACGACTGTCCTGCAAAAGTTGTGCTTTGGAATGTGTCGTCACGCTCTCAGGTCGTTTCAGCCAACGCTAACGTAACGTCTTCCTCAGATCCTTCAAAAAACACCCTCCCACGATGTGAGTAGCTATGACGTGACATCCCCCAGTATACTCTAAGCAGCACACGAAGTCAAATTGCTTACATTCAACTCTTTCCCCACTTCTTTATGACTCTCATGTCTCCATAACTAGCCCTTCCTGAATGCCTTAATAAACTCGTCCCCCTATAGCATGACATGGCGATCCTCGAAATCAACTCAACTCAGGACCCAACTAGATCGCATCGTCATCAGCCACCGTTGTAAAGGCTCAATAGACTAATACCTCTTGCTCTAGAGCACGTATCTACATATAGATCATGCTCTAGTGCGAGTATGTGTTTATTTGAGGCTTAGTGGAGATATTAAAGACTCAGCAAAGTAGCTCCTTAAATTTCTACTTATTAATAACAAGGTCAAAAGTACGTGTCGAGAACAACTAGGAAAATAGTAAGTCTGTCAAGTAAATGATGCCAACCCTGAGACAGATTAGAACTATATCCAAAAACTGTGGAAAAAGCAGTTATATCTGTTAGTAAGTTAAACCATAAGGTTAGGGAAGGGCAGTGGGTTTTAATTACATATAAGAGTGGTAGATAAAACATTGTAGAGGACAGTACAACTGACTTTCAGTCACACTTCAGTTACCCACCCTCTCCCATTAACCTGAATGTCAAATCGATGTGTGTAAGTTTAAAGACAGTATGAGCAGCCTAACGCGAGGGGGAGCGCCAGGTCTTGATGGATCAACCATTGAGATTTTTAAGGTTGGTAGTACCGTTTTAGAAGAGGTTGCTAATCGTTCTAGCTTGTGACAAAGGACAAACATACCATTGCAACAATTAAAAAGGAATTACCTTAACCGACTTAATGTCTGAAACATATTATCCTCACTGATACTAACTATAGCTTTTATATTTTGCTCATATGCCGTTAGACCATCGAGTAAGCGATTCTGGTGCTAGGAAAAGGGTAAAAGTTAAGGATGGAAAATCAACTGATGGAGTAGGGAATCTTCATCAGTTGTGGTGGTTGTGATATATGTTACATATGCCCATCCATCTACCTCGGCGGGGTTCACTGTTTAATGTAGGAGCACAGTGGAAGATATAAGTGTAGGTCAGACCAAATCATAGCACAGATCCATGAAGTCATTGACAGTTGGCCGGAGCCATGTTATTTAGTGCAAACTACTTTGTTACTTCGGAAAAATGTTATTATTATTGATATTACTACTACTGGTGACGGCTGCCGAAACAACTGTACCCAGGGGTAAGAGAATTTGAATACCATTGCAAAAAGTTGCTTGTAACGGCGCAAACGTATCCATTCCTTGTCTCTTCTCAAATTCAAATCTCCTGAACTCCTCATGACCCTTCTTCTCTTTTAGATTTATTTTACTAGTTAGTGTTTTCTTAAATATTATTTACGATCCCGAATCTTTTCCATTACCGTCAGAACTAGTACAACCCTCACTACTATGTAATTTGAACTTTTGTTGAATATCATTTTAAGCGCGTCCTCTTTCTCTTGAGTGTAGATATTGCCCACCAAAAAGCTGTCTCATTAGAAATCGTGCTAGATTTTAAAAAATAACAGTATATAAGTTGATAGATTTATTTACATTTCCATGAATCTTATTTACTTTGGCCGGAAAATTTCCTCGTATGCCGATCAAACGTCCTGTTCTCAGGAGGTTTTGGTTGATATAAATGAACATTTTAAATGGCTATTACTAAATAGACTTTTTCTGATTTAGGGTGATTTTAAAAATCATCTATTTAATCCTAAAACGTAGGATAAGCGTGTCATGTTCGTTTCGTGTTGGCTGTGTTAGCGTCACGCAAAGCTGTTACCGCAGTTGTGAACAAACTTATTTGTGCCCAAAATATCCACAAGTGATCTATATCAATTCAGCCTACAATACCAACCATTCGTAGTAAGAACTTTATATGATAAGCAATACCATATTGGTTGATTACAGAAAACTGCGGTGTTTTGAAAACTCATCTATCTCAGTTAAGGTCGAAATAATAAGGAAGTAATATTTATAGTGCGCCTGTTCCTTGGATTTGAACTACATCTGCGGACCACAAATAAGAGGGATAGACACGTCAGTTACTGCATTCGTAGCTGTGGGCTTCCTGGCAAGACAATATGGGCCACTGCCTACAACGGCTACGTACTGCTGTTGTGAAACTATACAAATAATTGTATTGAGTCTCCCAACCAACAGACCGAACCTTAGGTCAGACGGTGATATTCACTGCACAAATATATGTGGAAAGTTCATTATTAAATTTTTGAACATTGGTGCGAAAGAGTACATTAGATAAGATTACAGCTAGCAGGTGCTACAAGTAAAATGCTCCAATTTGCCACCTTCGTATGCACTAACTGCTTCTCAATGTGACATAATGATTGAAAATACTCTATGAGGTCAGTATTCTGGATTTCAGTGCTTAAAAAAGAGCATGTCAGTGCAATATTCGAAGTCCTAAATTTAACCCAAGGTGGTTGTCGATATGATACGACAAAAGTTTTAACTGTCTGATTATTCATATTACTATTAATTATATTTCCATAATAAGCGGGGGTTATGACTTCAAGTTTTGCCGCATCCTATTCTGTTTGGAAAAACATGAGTTTGCCATTATTTGGGAGCATTCTCAGAAGACATCTGCAGGAAAGGAACATATCTTATGACAACCATTTACTTCAACGATTCGTCATTCCTGGTTGATTTGGTAACAAAAAGTGAGAACAAATTCTGAATCCTCGTCCTGGAAACCAGTACTTAGTCGAGTATCACAAGTATCTGTTACAGATCCTTTACTTTTATACTATTTGTAAATGAACTGCCGAGACTCGCCAAGTGACAGATGTTGCTTTATATTGATGACGTAAAAACTTGGCTAAAAATAACGGTCGATGAAGGCACAAGTAAACTTGAAGCTAACTTAGACGTTCTGGTTAGCTGGTCAAAAACATGGTTAATTCCTGTCAGCATGGCCATGCGCGTGTATATACATCTACAGGTACAAAGACAAATAGGTGAAGCTTTTGGAAAGAATCGACACTTGAAGTCCGGTTTCATAATTATCTTAAGGTTTTAAGAAGATGCGATCTTAAAACCATGGTTCACTGTGGTGCGGTTGCAGCTAAGGCGTTCAGAACCGATGGGATTCAAGGGGAACATTTTCCAAGCTGGATATCAGTGTGTTCCGAACTTGAAAACTGGACAGACTGCAATCATTTGTTAAAAGGATGACTCATATACGTTGAGAAAGGTAAAGGGGCTAGGTACCTGTGCAATTTTCACTATTCAATATCTTTTTCACTAGCAAGTATTAACCAATTGATTTCTCTGTGCTCTGTTCTTGTTCTTTTGGTACGGTTTCAGGTGTTTGGTGGTGCCCAGTGAATGAGGGTCTAGCCATTTTACTGTCTAATTCTAGTCAGTTGGCATTTGTTTGTGAGTTTGTATGTCACGTGGTTTGAATTGAAACGTTTGTTTCAGGGCAGTAGGTTTCTGAATACCAGCAACTGTCACATTACCAGACCGAAGATCAGCTAGTTGCAATGTGGCGAACAATAAGGAGAACATTCTAACGCTAATAAGAAGAGAATTTCAGAACTAAACAGATGAGTAGATAATTTATTTTACATAGTGGTGGTGAAGATTGTGCAAGAGGACGGAAACGGAGATAATATGCGAGACAGATTAAGTTAGTGATCTGAGGAGATGGCAGTATTAACGACTAGGAAGTCTCAATACGTGTATCAGGCTCAGCTGGTCCACGAGGGAGATGATAATCCTTACGCGAGTATGTGATTATCAAGTCCCTTCTTAAAGCTGTCCACTGAAGGGGCTGTGGTCGCCTCGTCTGGGAGGGCACTACAAGTTGCAACGACTCTTCATGAGAAATAGTGTGCGCGAACCTGAGTATACGCTCCGTTTTTTTTTCGAAGATTGTCTCGAAGGGAGTGGTGGTGATGCATCGGTAAGATGCTCACGTCAAGATGGCTTCGCGCACTTACGATATTTTTACGCCATAATCAGATCACCACTGAATCTCTTGTAACTCAGTGGGAATAATCCAAAGTTTATTCTCGTAAGGTTTGCTCTTCAACCCTTTCACCCATTTCGTTGCTTGCGTCTGCTTGTATCGATCCAATAGATCTATATCTCTTTTAAGGAGAGGAGTGCAAGGACGTTGTGAACCTCAAGGTGTGGGCGCTCATACGTCTTAAACAACGTTAAGAATAATTGTGGAGTGATAGCACCAAGTTGTCTTTGAATAAAGTGAACAGTCGAATTTGCCTTGTCTCCGTCCCCTAAATAGTTCGAATTGGTGTGAAGGCTTTCAGTGGTTGTTTGACAGAGAACGCTCTCTGTGGAGACATTGGGGAGTAATACAGATATTCTCTAAGCCGTCAGATCGCACTGGGTTTGTGTAGTACTCTGGACATCTGGATAGCTGCTTTAACTGATTAGTATGGTTGGTGTTGAAGATCTCATTCATTTCTAGGTTGGTGAGGTCTTCTCCATTCGGACCTTTAACAGAGCACAAACGCTGATTCGTAGGTTTTCTTTTAGTAATGAACCTAAACAGATGCTTCGGGTTTGCCGGTATTTTGACAGCTGGCTTCATCCGAAAGCATCTCCTATCACTTTTGTATGGCATCTCTTTCTCAATGCCAAGTAAGAACTAAAAACAGAATCCTTCAAAGAGACGTTCCATTTGCGCCAGACTCTCCTTTTCGCCTGTGGTAGGCGTTCAGTATCGCTCCTAACCCATGTTCTTCTATTTTCAGGTGTGTGGTACATTGTCTTGGATAGCATTCTGTTTGGCAGTGATCACCCACTGTCAGCCTCCACCACTCCAGTGGGGGCATGTAGAAAGATCACTCCCACGCACGTATAATTTGCCTTGGTGTAGCAAACATAGGGCTCGTTTTCGTCATGTATGAGTGTTTCTCTAAGTGGTATATAGATTGGATTAATGCATGATTCATTGTCGCATGCTAATTTATTCTTTCGTATCCAATCAGCGCTAGCCGATTCTGAGGGAACATTCTAGAATCTTCCCATGTAATGAAACCACAAATATACCAACGATTTTTTCCTTTGGATCTTCCGTGTTCCATCTAAACTTGTTACTGGAATATAATTTATTTTCTGTTCAGCCGTGTTCTGATTTCGAGAGAACGTCTCTAGTGAATTGGTATCCGAGAATACTTAGCATTAGGAAGAACTAGGTTGTAATAAAGAGAGAATTATAATAGTTTCCTTTGGGACCGTGTTAAACAAGACTGTGCCACTATCACTATTTCCTATTAGTGTATGGACTTGAATATCCTCGATCAGCAGCTGATCATTGTTTAAAACTTATCCAGGTTTGAGGACTTTTCTTCCTTAGTCCATCTAGTGGCTCCACATACATGCTCAGTAAGCCCAGAGCTTCTACTGGCTGCGCCAATCCATCTTTCGAGCCCTGATTGCTGAGATTTGATTGAAATCTCCAGCTAAGAGTATTTGATCAAACCCCAGGAGTAGCTGTTGCAGTATTGCCTCAGTAAGTTTATCTTTCTGGGCCTTACTAATTGAGGGAGGACGATAAATCCATTCAATCAGGTATTTCATGCCATCTGTGTGGAAGGAACATCAACAGCTCCTAGCGGTTTGTGAGCTAAGTTTTTGCCGTCCCTCTTTGTTACATTCACCCAATGTTCAGTATTATTAACAGATGCCAGGGGATTAATAACGACCGGCAGTTTTGTCGGTGTGTTGGTTACGGTTTTGGCTGCCTTGGCCGCCTGTTTCATTGGTTTAGTGTCAGGCTATTTAAGTTTGTCCATTGAGACTTTGGAGCTGATTTTGGGTGGGGCCTGTGGCTTCGCCAATACCTCAGATTATCTTCACCGTGAGAAGATACGCCGGAACTACGGGCAGAGTGACTCAGTATGAACCCACAGTATTACTTAGGTACTGTAGTGTCGCAATGACAATGGACCAATTGTTACGTCCAAGTTTTGCTCCTTACCGTTACTGAAGTACAGTATGTCGATCTATTTGCTATTCACGACCCCAAATTAACAACAGAACCAACTCCAAAGAAGGTACCAAAGTTTATTTGTAATTCACAAATAATCGACCAAAATGTCGTTCGTCAATTTACAAACAAACGACCAATGTCGTTCTAACAACAATAATTATAATAATTACAAGTACCTTCAATTCTATAGGTTCCTGGAGCAAAAACTCCAAATGACCAAACCAAGACAAACGGAATTCAAAATGGCCGAAAATAATAAATCAAACAAGTTCATAAGTTAAGTGAAACAAATATACCCAAGAAACACAGTGAGATTAATGATATTTATATAAAGGTTTTAATCAGCCAAATGTCTTCATTTCTCCCGTAACACCCATGTACTAAAGAAATTGCATCCAGAAGCAGAGTCCCTGATTTTGACTGGCAATGAGCAGGAGATAGGTCATCTTTGTGTGATTTCTGCACGACAGACTGAGAAATGAACCTTAAGATGCCTTTTAAACCTATTCTTATTTTGCCTACTGATCTTTTTAGCAGTAGGATTCTGAGGAGTTTCGTCTTTGTTTCTCTGTCCGAGGCCCAGTAGAGGTGTTTGGGTCAAGTTATCCGCATTATAAACACTACTCCGAGGAATGCTATTGAGTAACGGTTTGAGTTTTTTCACAACCCTGTCGCTCGAGAATGGGATTTTTATATAAGACTATTGAGCCGGCGTTCATACTTCTGCAGGTTTACCTGGTAGTTATAGCGTAAGATGTGGTAGCAGCCTTATTACTTAATATGATATTTCAGAGGTCCAGAGATGAACAACGGGATAATTGAGATAGGAGTTTCGGAAAGAAGAATTTGGTAGTATATAAATATAACTACGGAAGAATAGAACATGAAAGTACCCCAAAATTGCAACTTTACCTTTAGCCGTTCTAGTAAGCAATTTCGCGTGGATCCAGTAACTTGTCAACAACTTTTACATCTTTGGGAGTGAATAAATATCCCAATCTGGTGTCGAAAATTGGGTTGTCCCCTATAAATGAAGGGGAGTTAACGAGGCTACTCCAATTTAAAAACCCCAGGTTTTATCATACACACAGTAACTTAAAAAGTTGAAACACTTAATTGTGTTCTACTGTAGATTGAGAAGTGATTTTATTTTGATGTATAGTATACTAAGAAATGATCTTAGGCACAATATGTCCTCTTTCTTCCATTCTGCTTGGAGGAAATAGCAGGTGAGTACAAAAGTTGGTGACGAACAAAATACCTGTGGATTACAGCTTCTCACATCGAGTTATCAACCTTTGTAACCTTTTACCCTAAGATGCGGTGTCATCACCCTCTGAGACGTTCAAGAGTATACTAGGAACTCTTAGAAACGTATTGGAAAATAACTAAGACAGACTGTGGATCCGCTTTCCTCAAAATTCTAGTCTGAATGAACAAATAGTATGCATCCAGTCAAGCCATAGTTCAGATTTGGGAATCGCTTCGTGTCTAGGCAAAATAACCTAGTTCACAGTCAAACAAACACCCAAAATCAGGCTTGATTACCAGTGTTTTCCAATTACTTTAATGTCTGATTAAATTAAAAAGCTCAGTAAAGGCGGATTTGAAAACTTTGATGAATCAGCGAAAGAATAAACTATCAAAATGACTGTGATAAAATGTTAATATTAAGAATATAGCTAGCAAACCTTTCGGACAGACTACTGAATTCTCCTTGTATGGCGGAAACAAGGCTCCTGAACTCACCAAAATGCGCGCATACTGCGTAATCGGCTTCCCGACTACATCTTTACCACTAGGTCTTCAAATATAAAATATCTGCTGAAACAGCCGCTCAAAGTCTTACCAACAAAAGAGAGGTAACTTCAACCATAGGAGAACTTTTGGCCTATACCAGGCCATCGCTAGTATATCTTGAAAACGTCTCGCAGTTTTCATAGAGTCTGAACTGAATATGGCAGTCAATTAAAGTATTTTTTTGTCAGTGGTCTCCATATGGCCGCTAAAAACAGGCTATTCGTGGAAGGGATTCATTCCGGAATTACTTGGTATGAATTCATGCTCTGGTTACATATTTAGTGCTGTATTATGATATCCCATTCAAAGTTGGCGTACGAAGAATCTTGAGCATGCTTGATTTCGGTGGTACGACATATAGCTTATCCCATTTTGATCACTGCTTTCATAAAACTCATAATCTACATAAGGAATTGTGTTTAAGCAGATAGTATGCGAGTCAAATTATAAATAGGCTATTAATAGTCTTGTGATAGAATATCGAAGGGTTTTGTACCGCTTTTCCGCATTAAATGACCCGAGTATACCTATAGAAACTCTAGGAGTAGAATACAGTGCTATCTTATATGGCCTCTTGGGGTCAATTAATAGTCTGCCTATATGTTTTGTAGCCTGTCCCATTAATTGGACGTCGGTCTCATAGTTCTACATCAAGGGATTCTGATCTAAGTCAACAGACATGAAGGCACGTGTATAGCCTTTCGGTTCTGATCTAGATCGACTACCTGAAGAGGAAATCCTGAATCGCATCAGTTAGGTCCTCTTGTTAGACTTACACCGCTGTATATTAACTAACTTTGTGCAATTTCATAACTTATAATTGGGCAGACCGGTGAAGTTTAAAATTAGGTTCGAAAAGTATTTTAATACGTGTAAAATTTTGAAGTATGATGAAAGATTAAACCCAGCTCTTCTTTTCCGGAGGTATTCCAGCCTGAATGTATTACATAGTACACGGTAACTCAGGTCATATTCCACCCCCAAAGTAATTTTTTTGAGGTCTCTCTGAATTCCTTCTATCTATACGAAGGCTGCTGAGTATAAACGGATAATTATAAAGCACTAAGCGGACCCGGACTTATTGTAGTACCAGTCTAGACTCACTCATGAAACTTATGAATTACGCAACACATTGTTGTGTTTATCCTTAAGTTGGTTGACATTATGTGTTCGGAAAAGTTAGGTCATTGGGGGGTCTAAACCCCAAGTCTCAGATTGCATCACATTAGGATATTGGCTTATTATGGACTTAGAAATGGAGTCCCAGGTTGCTGCACTCAACATTGATCTCGGTTCACTTGTTAATATCGAAGTGAAGTTGGCGTTTTTTACACCACACTGCCACTTCGTATAACTTCAACTAAGTGAGGGATAGTGGATTCCTTTAGAATATAAGTTATCATGTGGACTACAATGGGATAGTTTATAGAATGCCTAAGATACGTTAAAATAAAGGATTAATGCAGTTGTAGGTGATACCCAACAATGTTTTACGTGAGCAAAGAACTCGAGATGATAAGTTATACACGACCTGTATCTAATGAAATAGCAAATATTATCAGAAGTATCGTGCCATATACAGTCATGTTAAATTACCTTACACAATGTTGATATACAGAAGCTAGGGTAACCATATCACAGTGAATCCTCATGGAGTCAAAAAGTGACTCAATAAATACCACCCGAAGAACTTGGTCAAAAACACACATTAGCTATGTGGGGGAGGTTAGATCCTCAGAACTCACTTGGAAAAGGTCCTAACTTTGGATTTTTTATGTTTTAGCACATAAGCTGCTTATTTGACCTTCAGCTTACAGTATCCACTCGGAAAATCCTTGACTGTCACAGGTCGATGGATTATTTTAGTGCGCTATTTTTGTGGCTCTCCCAAGGACGTTCCTATCATGTATAAACAAGCTCGGTTTGTGCCCTTGTTGACCTCGTATTTCCTGGGTGCTTGTAGGCGACACTTTCTACGCCTTATTAAGGATTCTTGATATAGTTAGCCGGGCCGCGGAAAACGGATTAGAATGGCCTATCGTGTCACTGTGTCATTTGTCTTCGCTTTGTTTACCGAGTAAAGTTAACTCGTAATAGCCTCAAGCATATCAAGCTAGGACGTATATTGATAAGTTACTAACTTTCTCAATTATTAAGGGCGATTATGCAGGTACCTTGAGGAAGTTAATGCATTCCTCATTAGAGCTAGTCGCTTCATGTCTGGACTAAAACTAACCGTCAACTATGTATTCAAGATGTTCAAAATAAGACACAAAATGAACAATTATTGGGATTTACATCCGTATTCTTTTCATTTAGATAACGCAATACAGCAATAAGTTGCTGATTATGCAGATCAGCAAAAGCAAGATGGGGACCGTGAGATTATGTAAGTGCGGTACAACAGTAAAATGTTCACTGGTACAACTGTTTGTAATAATGAATGCTGCTATTTAACCAACCATGTTTTCCTCGTAAAAGTGAAATCACTACGCATCCTGTATTAGAATTTTTTATATGCTGAATTCTTCTGTCTTCCCTGCGCCTAGCAATTTCAGGTAATAAACCAAGCGAAGCATTGGAAGCTTCTTTGGAAGCTAACAAAGACAAATCCCTCCTAAGTCATTTTTATTTTTTAAACCTCGAATAAACGAACCTGTTTCACCATGAATTCGAAATAGTCATTTAAAATATTCATGATCAAAATAGATTTAGAGTCTTTACATGACGCTAGCGAGAATTCGGATTTGAATTACGCGGTATGAAATTGTCTTGTTTTATTTTATATCAGATTTAAACACAACATATTCACCTAGATTATAAGTGTATTTTCTATTCACTAAATTTGCCAGACATATGTCTAGGTATCGCTAATATAGTCTTCGTTTTTCTCCAGTTCTGCTAGATCCCATTATTCATCTGTTTGAAATTCAGAATTATCTAAAGATTTTTCATTAACAAGGGGATCATTACAATTGAAATTGGAACTACCTAGCTGATGTTCGGAATTATCTACAGAATTAGGATTGGTCACAGAAATAGTAAGAATTAAAATTAGAATCACTTATTTCATCAATCTTCACTTGATCTACAAGTTTGCTGTAAAGTGTATGGATATTCAAATCAAGCATCTTTATTATTGTTGGGGATGTTAGATCCCCAAAATTCGCTTGATAATGCCGTATTTTGGTTTTCACGTTTCGCCAGCAGGGGCTGATCAAATGACCTTGAGATTTCAATTCCCACCAGGAAAATCAATGGCTGTGATTGGCTACAGTGTATTTTAGTATGCTATTTTCTTAACTGTCTCAAGGACGTTGTTATGTTGTATAAATAAACGAGAGTTGTATGCTTGATTGTACTGGGATTGCTGGGTGCTTGTAGAATATACTTCTACGCCTACAAAGTCTTCTATTTCGATTCTGGGATTCAGGGTAGCCTTCCTGGAAGCTGGTAAAAGTCTCGTTCGCGTTATCGACTAAGGTAAACTCGTAATAGCCTCAAGCATCCTAAGTGACGAACATATCAGTGGCGACGGGGCTCACAATTCACAATGTCAATTAATCTTGAACAGTTAGAATCTTTACTGGAACGTCAAGGTAAACGATATGAACAGTTCCAGGAACGTATGTTGGAGCTGTTAATGAAACAAATGAATTTGAATCACAGAGGTTTTGCCGATGATTCATATAATCCGCATACAGACTCGATAGTTAATTCCATTCATGAATTTCATTTTGATGGCCTTGCTGGTGTGACTTTCGAGTCTTGGTTTAAGAAGTATGAGGATTTGTTCAAGGTCGACCTCAACAATCTTGATGACGCCACCAAAGTCAGAATCCTTTTGAGAAAGCTCGGCACAATCGAACACGAACGTTATAGTAATTTCATCCTCCCAAAGAACCCAAGAGATTTCTCTTTTGATGCTACAATTGATACGCTGTCGCAAATCTTCTCTGAACAGTCATCTCTCTTTAATATTCGTTATCAATGCCTCAAAATAATCAAGTCAAATGAAGATGACTGGGTAAAGCATGCTGGCTTAGTAAATCGTGAATGCGAACGATTTAAATTATCATCAATGACGGAAGATCAGTTTAAGTGCCTTGTGTTTGTGTGCAGCTTACAATCTCCCGACGATGCTGATATAAGAACCAGAATCCTAAGTAAAATTGAACAGTGCCCAAACATCTCGCTTCAAGAAATAACTGCAGAGTGCCAGAGATTAGTAAACTTGAAGCATGATACCTCCATGGTCGAAAACAAGGGCCTCTCATCATACGTGCATTCCATTAGTGAAAAGAAAAATTCCAATTCGGCCCAAAAACCCAAAATGAATCCACCTTCTGCTTGCTGGCACTGCGGTTCATGGCACTATGTACGGAACTGCCCATTCAGGCAGCATAGATGCAGGAAGTGTAAAGTCATCGGTCATAAAGATGGCTTTTGCCTACAGAAAAAGCCAAAGCGATCCAGAAGTGCTAAGAAGCCTGTTCCTAGATCCAGTACCAATGCATTGAGCCTAATATCTTCCTGCCAAAGCTCATCACCAGAATGCAAATAGATACTGCATCTGATGTCACTATCCTCTCACGCAAAAATTGGACCAAATTCGGCAGCCCAAGCCTGCAGCACACAACACAAAAGCCTCGTACAGCATGTGGTAATTATCTTCGTCTGTTAGGACAATTGGAATGTAAAGTTGCTTTCCGAGATTCGTCGTTTACTGGGGTATGCTATATAACGCCAGCTGATCTAAATTTACTTGGTTTAGATTGGTTCGACCAGCTAAAATTGGCTGATGTCCCGCTAAATACCATATGCAGCCTGGTATCACAACGACATGACCCAGAAGCTTATACGAAGAAGCTGATGACAGAGTTTTCAACCATTTTTGAACCTGGATTAGGTCGGTGCACTGCTATGAAAGCAACACTTCGGTTGAAACATGGGGCTAAGCCTGCTTTTCGTCCAAAGAGACCGGTACCGTATGCTACATTAGCAACAGTAGATGAAGAGCTGGATCGCCTTCAACGACAAGGAGTTATTACTCCCGTTTCTTACTCCAGTTGGGCAGCACCTATAGTCGTTATCAAGAAGGCCAACGGCACGATACGTATATGTGCTGACTTCTCTACAGGTCTCAACGCAGCTCTAGAACAGCATCATTATCCTCTGCCAGTCCCAGCAGATCTGTTCACTATGCTGAATGGGGGAAAGTTCTTCGCAAAGCTTGACCTAGCTGATGCTTATTTGCAAGTGGAAGTCGATGAAGCATCTAAAGAGCTGCTTACTATCAACACTCATCGTGGTTTGTTCCAGTATAACCGTCTACCTTTTGGAGTTAAGACTGCCCCATCTATCTTCCAACAACTAATGGATACTATCCTGTCAGATATCTCAGGGGTTGCAGCTTATCTCGATGATATCTTGATTGTTGCGAAGACGTTAGAACAGCTACGGGAACGCACGACATTGGTACTACAACGCATCAGTGACAATGGTTTCCGGTTACGCCCAGAAAAATGCCAGTTTCTATTGCAGTCGATAAAGTATTTGGGATTCATCTTTGATGCCGACGGTTTCATGGCCCAAACCTGAGCATCCTTGGTCCAGGATACATGTCGACTTCGCTGGCCCAATAAATGGAACTATGTATTTAATTGTCGTCGACGCCTTTTCTAAATGGCCGGAAATCAGCCCCGTTATGCCGCCCACTACAACTAAGACTATACAGCTCCTAACTGAAATTTTCTCACGAAATGGCATACCAGATGTGATCGTATCCGACAATGGCTCTCAATTCACCTCTTCCCAATTCCAGAATTTCTGTCAACGGCTAGCTATTAAACACTTACGCTCGCCACCATACCACCCGCAATCGAATGGGCAGGCGGAAAGGTTTGTGGATACGTTTAAAAGAGCACTGCTCAAGTCAAAAGGGGAGGGGACGCCAGCCGAAACGTTACAAAATTTCTTGTACGTCTATCGGACAACACCAAATGAATTGTTCCTGGAGCAAAAGTCCCCAGCTGAAATCCTGATGGGAAGAAGATTGAAAACGATTCACAGCCTGATGCATCCGACCAATGCACCCTCATCAGTAGAGACAAAGCAGCAAAGACAATCCGCTTACGAGGTGGGATGCCCTGTGTTTGCCCGCGACTACAGAACGAACCATGGTCCTTGGGTAGAAGCGAGAGTGGTCAGAAGGGTTGGTCGAGTAATGTACGAAGTAGAGGTAGGAGGTGATAAATGGTCACGTCATCGCAATCAGATACGCAGACGGCTAGCCCCAGATCGCCCATCAAGAGCAGAAAGCCTTCCCCTTGACATCTTGCTTGATACCTTCAACCTACCGAGAGCCCCGCCACGAGAAGAAACTCAGCAGCAAGCTGTTCTTCGTTCCCGAAGGTATCCCCTCAGACAGCGGCGAACAATAGTCAAGATGCAAGTCGACCCCAGGAGAACAAGCTATTAAAAAGGGGAGGAGTGTTGGGGATGTTAGATCCCCAAAATTCGCTTGATAATGCCGTATTTTGGTTTTCACGTTTCGCCAGCAGGGGCTGATCAAATGACCTTGAGATTTCAATTCCCACCAGGAAAATCAATGGCTGTGATTGGCTACAGTGTATTTTAGTATGCTATTTTCTTAACTGTCTCAAGGACGTTGTTATGTTGTATAAATAAACGAGAGTTGTATGCTTGATTGTACTGGGATTGCTGGGTGCTTGTAGAATATACTTCTACGCCTACAAAGTCTTCTATTTCGATTCTGGGATTCAGGGTAGCCTTCCTGGAAGCTGGTAAAAGTCTCGTTCGCGTTTATCGACTAAGGTAAACTCGTAATAGCCTCAAGCATCCTAAGTGACGAACATATCAGTGGCGACGGGGCTCACAATTCACAATGTCAATTAATCTTGAACAGTTAGAATCTTTACTGGAACGTCAAGGTAAACGATATGAACAGTTCCAGGAACGTATGTTGGAGCTGTTAATGAAACAAATGAATTTGAATCACAGAGGTTTTGCCGATGATTCATATAATCCGCATACAGACTCGATAGTTAATTCCATTCATGAATTTCATTTTGATGGCCTTGCTGGTGTGACTTTCGAGTCTTGGTTTAAGAAGTATGAGGATTTGTTCAAGGTCGACCTCAACAATCTTGATGACGCCACCAAAGTCAGAATCCTTTTGAGAAAGCTCGGCACAATCGAACACGAACGTTATAGTAATTTCATCCTCCCAAAGAACCCAAGAGATTTCTCTTTTGATGCTACAATTGATACGCTGTCGCAAATCTTCTCTGAACAGTCATCTCTCTTTAATATTCGTTATCAATGCCTCAAAATAATCAAGTCAAATGAAGATGACTGGGTAAAGCATGCTGGCTTAGTAAATCGTGAATGCGAACGATTTAAATTATCATCAATGACGGAAGATCAGTTTAAGTGCCTTGTGTTTGTGTGCAGCTTACAATCTCCCGACGATGCTGATATAAGAACCAGAATCCTAAGTAAAATTGAACAGTGCCCAAACATCTCGCTTCAAGAAATAACTGCAGAGTGCCAGAGATTAGTAAACTTGAAGCATGATACCTCCATGGTCGAAAACAAGGGCCTCTCATCATACGTGCATTCCATTAGTGAAAAGAAAAATTCCAATTCGGCCCAAAAACCCAAAATGAATCCACCTTCTGCTTGCTGGCACTGCGGTTCATGGCACTATGTACGGAACTGCCCATTCAGGCAGCATAGATGCAGGAAGTGTAAAGTCATCGGTCATAAAGATGGCTTTTGCCTACAGAAAAAGCCAAAGCGATCCAGAAGTGCTAAGAAGCCTGTTCCTAGATCCAGTACCAATGCATTGAGCCTAATATCTTCCTGCCAAAGCTCATCACCAGAATGCAAATAGATACTGCATCTGATGTCACTATCCTCTCACGCAAAAATTGGACCAAATTCGGCAGCCCAAGCCTGCAGCACACAACACAAAAGCCTCGTACAGCATGTGGTAATTATCTTCGTCTGTTAGGACAATTGGAATGTAAAGTTGCTTTCCGAGATTCGTCGTTTACTGGGGTATGCTATATAACGCCAGCTGATCTAAATTTACTTGGTTTAGATTGGTTCGACCAGCTAAAATTGGCTGATGTCCCGCTAAATACCATATGCAGCCTGGTATCACAACGACATGACCCAGAAGCTTATACGAAGAAGCTGATGACAGAGTTTTCAACCATTTTTGAACCTGGATTAGGTCGGTGCACTGCTATGAAAGCAACACTTCGGTTGAAACATGGGGCTAAGCCTGCTTTTCGTCCAAAGAGACCGGTACCGTATGCTACATTAGCAACAGTAGATGAAGAGCTGGATCGCCTTCAACGACAAGGAGTTATTACTCCCGTTTCTTACTCCAGTTGGGCAGCACCTATAGTCGTTATCAAGAAGGCCAACGGCACGATACGTATATGTGCTGACTTCTCTACAGGTCTCAACGCAGCTCTAGAACAGCATCATTATCCTCTGCCAGTCCCAGCAGATCTGTTCACTATGCTGAATGGGGGAAAGTTCTTCGCAAAGCTTGACCTAGCTGATGCTTATTTGCAAGTGGAAGTCGATGAAGCATCTAAAGAGCTGCTTACTATCAACACTCATCGTGGTTTGTTCCAGTATAACCGTCTACCTTTTGGAGTTAAGACTGCCCCATCTATCTTCCAACAACTAATGGATACTATCCTGTCAGATATCTCAGGGGTTGCAGCTTATCTCGATGATATCTTGATTGTTGCGAAGACGTTAGAACAGCTACGGGAACGCACGACATTGGTACTACAACGCATCAGTGACAATGGTTTCCGGTTACGCCCAGAAAAATGCCAGTTTCTATTGCAGTCGATAAAGTATTTGGGATTCATCTTTGATGCCGACGGTTTCATGGCCCAAACCTGAGCATCCTTGGTCCAGGATACATGTCGACTTCGCTGGCCCAATAAATGGAACTATGTATTTAATTGTCGTCGACGCCTTTTCTAAATGGCCGGAAATCAGCCCCGTTATGCCGCCCACTACAACTAAGACTATACAGCTCCTAACTGAAATTTTCTCACGAAATGGCATACCAGATGTGATCGTATCCGACAATGGCTCTCAATTCACCTCTTCCCAATTCCAGAATTTCTGTCAACGGCTAGCTATTAAACACTTACGCTCGCCACCATACCACCCGCAATCGAATGGGCAGGCGGAAAGGTTTGTGGATACGTTTAAAAGAGCACTGCTCAAGTCGAAAGGGGAGGGGACGCCAGCCGAAACGTTACAAAATTTCTTGTACGTCTATCGGACAACACCAAATGAATTGTTCCTGGAGCAAAAGTCCCCAGCTGAAATCCTGATGGGAAGAAGATTGAAAACGATTCACAGCCTGATGCATCCGACCAATGCACCCTCATCAGTAGAGACAAAGCAGCAAAGACAATCCGCTTACGAGGTGGGATGCCCTGTGTTTGCCCGCGACTACAGAACGAACCATGGTCCTTGGGTAGAAGCGAGAGTGGTCAGAAGGGTTGGTCGAGTAATGTACGAAGTAGAGGTAGGAGGTGATAAATGGTCACGTCATCGCAATCAGATACGCAGACGGCTAGCCCCAGATCGCCCATCAAGAGCAGAAAGCCTTCCCCTTGACATCTTGCTTGATACCTTCAACCTACCGAGAGCCCCGCCACGAGAAGAAACTCAGCAGCAAGCTGTTCTTCGTTCCCGAAGGTATCCCCTCAGACAGCGGCGAACAATAGTCAAGATGCAAGTCGACCCCAGGAGAACAAGCTATTAAAAAGGGGAGGAGTGTTGGGGATGTTAGATCCCCAAAATTCGCTTGATAATGCCGTATTTTGGTTTTCACGTTTCGCCAGCAGGGGCTGATCAAATGACCTTGAGATTTCAATTCCCACCAGGAAAATCAATGGCTGTGATTGGCTACAGTGTATTTTAGTATGCTATTTTCTTAACTGTCTCAAGGACGTTGTTATGTTGTATAAATAAACGAGAGTTGTATGCTTGATTGTACTGGGATTGCTGGGTGCTTGTAGAATATACTTCTACGCCTACAAAGTCTTCTATTTCGATTCTGGGATTCAGGGTAGCCTTCCTGGAAGCTGGTAAAAGTCTCGTTCGCGTTTATCGACTAAGGTAAACTCGTAATAGCCTCAAGCATCCTAAGTGACGAACATATCAGTGGCGACGGGGCTCACAATTCACAATGTCAATTAATCTTGAACAGTTAGAATCTTTACTGGAACGTCAAGGTAAACGATATGAACAGTTCCAGGAACGTATGTTGGAGCTGTTAATGAAACAAATGAATTTGAATCACAGAGGTTTTGCCGATGATTCATATAATCCGCATACAGACTCGATAGTTAATTCCATTCATGAATTTCATTTTGATGGCCTTGCTGGTGTGACTTTCGAGTCTTGGTTTAAGAAGTATGAGGATTTGTTCAAGGTCGACCTCAACAATCTTGATGACGCCACCAAAGTCAGAATCCTTTTGAGAAAGCTCGGCACAATCGAACACGAACGTTATAGTAATTTCATCCTCCCAAAGAACCCACGAGATTTCTCTTTTGATGCTACAATTGATACGCTGTCGCAAATCTTCTCTGAACAGTCATCTCTCTTTAATATTCGTTATCAATGCCTCAAAATAATCAAGTCAAATGAAGATGACTGGGTAAAGCATGCTGGCTTAGTAAATCGTGAATGCGAACGATTTAAATTATCATCAATGACGGAAGATCAGTTTAAGTGCCTTGTGTTTGTGTGCAGCTTACAATCTCCCGACGATGCTGATATAAGAACCAGAATCCTAAGTAAAATTGAACAGTGCCCAAACATCTCGCTTCAAGAAATAACTGCAGAGTGCCAGAGATTAGTAAACTTGAAGCATGATACCTCCATGGTCGAAAACAAGGGCCTCTCATCATACGTGCATTCCATTAGTGAAAAGAAAAATTCCAATTCGGCCCAAAAACCCAAAATGAATCCACCTTCTGCTTGCTGGCACTGCGGCTCATGGCACTATGTACGGAACCGCCCTTTCAGGCAGCATAGATGCAGGAAGTGTAAAGTCATCGGTCATAAAGATGGCTTTTGCCTACAGAAAAAGCCAAAGCGATCCAGCAGTGCTAAGAAGCCTGTTCCTAGATCCAGTACCAATGCATTGAGCCTAATATCTTCCTGCCAAAGCTCATCACCAGAATGCAAATAGATACTGCATCTGATGTCACTATCCTCTCACGCAAAAATTGGACCCAATTCGGCAGCCCAAGCCTGCAGCACACAACACAAAAGCCTCGTACAGCATGTGGTAATTATCTTCGTCTGTTAGGACAATTGGAATGTAAAGTTGCTTTCCGAGATTCGTCGTTTACTGGGGTATGCTATATAACGCCAGCTGATCTAAATTTACTTGGTTTAGATTGGTTCGACCAGCTAAAATTGGCTGATGTCCCGCTAAATACCATATGCAGCCTGGTATCACAACGACATGACCCAGAAGCGTATACGAAGAAGCTGATGACAGAGTTTTCAACCATTTTTGAACCTGGATTAGGTCGGTGCACTGCTATGAAAGCAACACTTCGGTTGAAACATGGGGGCTTAGCCTGCTTTTCGTCCAAAGAGACCGGTACCGTAT